>JAOQMR010000007.1:11435852-11446039 GCA_027563865.1 Erythroxylum pelleterianum | reverse complement strand
GGGAAATTGTATGGATCTAAGTTGTTTTGTTTAAAGATGAAATGAATAAGAGTGAAGGAAAAGGAATGAAAAAAAAATTATATCGGTTTCAGATTGGTTTAGTCTTAGGATTTCCAACGCAGCGCGACACTTTTCTAAAGTTTTGTTTACGGATGTCGGATATTCATTTTGGTTCGATTCGAATTTGTTTCGTTTTCGTTTCCTTCGATTTCGCTTTCGGATCCGTAATTTGTCTTCCGCTTTCTGTGTTTCCGCTTCGTTATTTTGTTTCGCTTTTGCTTTCGGCCTATTTTCGTTCGGATTCTGTTCTTTCGTTTCCGCTCTTTGCTATTCGTTTTGTTTTTGATTCATTCGTTCACTTTCTGTTTTTCGTTTTGTTCGGTTTGGGTCCGGTTCCGAGATCGGGTCCTAACATATCTTGCTCACTGAGTACCTAGTGTACTCACCCCTCCGCTTTCCAACTGTGCAGGTTAATTTAGTGAGCTAGAAGCTCTGTGAGGATCGTGCGACTTTTTGACATTTTCGGGGTGTTTCCGCACGTGGGTAGTCCCCTATTTTGTACTTTTATTATGTAGTGGCTTGTGAACTGTGTTTATGTAGATACACTTTATGATTTTGTGAGTTAACTTTTGATTGCCTTGCATTTTGTAAAAGATTTTATGTATGAACTTTTAATACAGTTGTTGAGATTGCCTTGAGTTGAGATTGCCTGGAGTTGAGATTTCCTTGAGTGGACTAGAGAGTCCTGAAGTTGTGGTTGGATGTGAATATAGAAGTGTGTTTAAAATTTTTTGCAGGTTTTTGGGATTTTTAAAATACAGTCATTGTACTGCCCAAATTTAAAAAAAAAAAGAAAAGAAAAAAAGGATATTCAGTAAGCCTTGCATAGTCGGATTAAGGGTACTGCGAGGATCCTTAGACCGAGTATGTGGCGGTTGTCATGGGCCCGATGTGGTACCGGGTCGTGACAATTACATAATTCATCTGATGTGGTAGAACATTGGAGATTAGAGATTGGGGATGGAGTTTAGATTAGCTAAAGAATTTAGCGATTTTTGTTATGGATTATGTAATACAAACATGATATAATGTCAAGTTTAAGAAAAGTGAAAATCATAGTATCAGAGCTAGATGTATTAAGAGATGCCTATAGGAATTGTATGTTGGATGTGACAAGAATGAATAGTGCTTCAAAGTGAAGACATATATTCCTAAGCATACTTGTTTTACTACCAACAAACCTAAATTGGTTTCAACAAAGTTCCTTAAGAGACATTTTAGGAAAGAATAATTGAGAAGCCTAGTATCTTGAAGGTGAAGATTGTTGAAGAATGCAGAAAAAAAAACTTAATATATTTGTTAACTCAAGTATATATATAGAGCAACAAAAAGAAGACTGAGAAAAAAGAGGGCAACTGATTGTGTGAATGAATATGCAAAGCTATAGGGATATGTGCATGAGTTGAGGATTAGTAATTAAGGATTAATAGTAGAGTTACAACTGGTAAGGAATGAAGAAACTTGTTTGTTATAAGTATGCAAATTTAAATGTATACATATCATCAACAACTATATTTGTGACATTTATTCATTTATTCTTATTTATTTATCTCTTTGTATAGTTCAAAACATTTTACATTTGCTTTGATTCCATGAAAAGAGGATGAGACATTTGAGGCTAATTTTTAGCATTGATGGCTGCTTTCTAAAGACAGAATTCCAAAGCTAGCTATTAAGTGCAATTGGGAGGGATAATGATGGAGTGATATATCCATTAGCTTGGGCTATTATAAAGGTACATAATACTAATTCATGGACATGGTTTATGAATTTGTTGGCTTCTGACTTGTAATTGGATAATGGTGAAGGGCTTACCATTTTATTAGATATACAAAAGATATTTTATTCTTTATTTATTTATAGTTTATTTTTGTATAAATTTTATATTACCTTAATTTTTTTTAATTTTTATATGGATTGATTAAGGTTGTGGAAAAGACATTTTGATGTTTCACTTATTGGATGTATGCTAGACACATATGACATAATTGGCATACGAATTGGAAGGGAAAAGATTTGGAAGCATTTTTCGAATTGTGCGTGGTTAACTTACATTGAAGATTTAAATGAGCAGCTGAAAAGATAAGATAAAACGAAACTCTGATGTGCATCATCATTGCTTGAATATCCTAAAAAGAAGTGGGCAAGATGTTACCAATCTTTTGAATCAAAATTCCCAATTATTGACAACAATATGAGTGAAACTTTTAATAGATGGTTCTTACCAGCATGAGATAAACCAGTTATCAGAATGCTTGAAATCATTAGAATCATGGTGATAAAGAGACATGTAGGTATAAGAGAATTTGTTCATGGTTGGAAGTCAGATGTTACACCAAGGATTATAAAGAAATTGGAGATGAATAAGAAAGTCTAAATGTAGTGGAGAATAGTTTGGAATGGTGATAGAGCATATGAATTGTCTAAGGGTGATGGCAAGCATAATGTAAAGATTGATAGACACCAATCATGTAGTTTTCAGGCATGGGAGTTTTATGGATATCCTTGTAAGCATGTTATAAGTGTTATTCACCATTTTAAGAAACAATCAGAGGCATTTGTAGATGATTGCTACAAGAAGTACAAATTCCTCACATTGTATGAACATATGTTGCAGCTTATAAGAGGTGCAATAAGTAATAAACCCCACTCAAAAGAGTTATGCTACGAAGATCTAAAATAGCTAGAATAAGAGGAGTAAATGAGCCTAATAAGTTGAAAAAACCAAACAAATTGACTCGAAAGGGTCAAGTACAAAAATGTAGGAAATGTGGTAATTCTAGCCACAAGCTAGAAAATGTAAGAATGAAGGCTCAACTCAACCTGCTTAGCGATCTCCATAAGTATAAAACATTATTTGATTATCAAATCTTGTTTTGATTATTATTTATTCCTTCATATATCTAATGATATTTATGACATTCTTTGATTATCAAAGTAACAATGATATTTATGTCATCTCCGAGATCTCTTCACAGGTTGAACATATTGTTGTATCAAGTCAACACAACAATATTGTAAGTATATGACCATTCATCACATTATTGATAACTTTCATAATTGAATACTATTAACAATCTGTGTGTTTATAGGTTGCCAACTCTTCACGTAGTAGTAAACGGAAGTATGGAGAAATTAATCCACATTCATTCAAGTTATCCTTTGAACCAAGAGGTCTAAGGTTCAAAGGAAAACTTAGCATCACTTCCCAACAATTACAGACACAAGCAATGAGGAGGAGAGCATCATTGAATTAACCAGTATGTGATCAAACTTCTCAATCAAGTGCAAATCAGGGAAGCAATGTGATTGATTCCCAAAATATACACTGGTGATGCTATGCATTGTTGGAACTTTATGTGTCGTTTGGTTTTATTTCTGTTTTCTGTTGTGGTTTTTAGTTTTAGTTTCTGTTTTTCTAATTAAAAAAAGCAAAAACTTGTTTGATAGAAATTTCTAATATAAAAACTGAAAACAAAAACATGTTTGGTTGAGGTTTGTAATGAAAAACTAAAAAGAAAAACATGTTTTGTTTTTCTAATTTTTAATTATACTTTTATGTTAATTATTTCTAAAATAATATATTCTGTTTTTAAATTAATTAATTCTCATTATGATAAGAAATAAAATATATGTCTACTTATATAATTACAGAAATTTGCACATTAATTGTATATAATAAATTTTTATAAATTAATAATTATATTAATCACCAAGACTTTACCTAAGTGGCAAGATGGTAAGAATGGGAAATCAAATTGTGTTGAATGCATAAAAGTTGTACTTAAAACCTAAATCAGGCCTGACATATGAATAAAAAGGGAAAAAAAACCAAACAAACAAATGCTTATAATTGTGGCAGGTGCATAATTCAACAAGCAATGAGAATTAGTCTTTATATAGTATCACCCTTGCAACTCTTAACTATGTAGTTCATCTAGAATTATGAATAAATTACAACTGATGAGGACCCCAAATTGTAAGTGTGATAGAATGAACATGTAAATGATATCTCTGCAACGTAATTGTGCTGCAGTTGCATAACCAAACAACCACCTTGGTTGTCAAGACTGAAAGGGATGCTCGTTAAATGGCCAAGATAGTCGTTCACATGTATGAGAGAAAGAAATTGATGTGTGCACAAACGTTAACCACACTACTTTACTGTCTATCCTTAGCATGAATGACTATTGTTCCATACAAGCCTCCAGGCCCTCCATTAATACAATTATTGCAGATCCAAGAATGATAAGTAGGATTAACATTTTTACTGGATAACCTAATAATTAATCTCAATCATCCTCTCTAGCAGGAGGACCACAAGGCAAAAGCATTTTCTGCACACAGCCAAAAAAACAAATTTGGCATAAGAACACCCATTTGCCCTGTTTAACTCCACAATTGTTGACATCACTCCAGGTTTCAACTATGTAATTGTTGATACATGTCTAGGAAGAACACCCATTTGCCCTGTTGTAGCTGGAATTATAACCATGTCAACCTAAATGAAGATTTTGGAAAAGGTAAGACCTTCTGCAGTAACCTTTAAAAACCAATCTTGTTTTGTTTTTCATGATGCATGAAGAAGTACAATCTACAAACATATTTGAAATATCAGAGATAGCTTAGCAATAACAATCAAGATAATTAACATAAGCCAAAAAAAGAAAAAATTGTAACAAGAAGAAGGTTCAAATAAAAGCACCCAAATTCTTGAATAAAACTCCAAAATCAACTAGGGTTTTAAAAATCTTCACCATCTGAGAATTGGGAATGGTGAACAGAACCTCACGAAGCATAGCGACGAAGTTCTTGTACCGAAACCTCGATTCATCGAGAGCGCCATTACCGACACCACCAGCTACATTGATAGCAGCACCACTAACCAGGTGGTGCGTAGAGTCCGAGATAGCATCAACGCTACTAGAAGAAGAAGTTGTGGTGGCCAATGGCAATAGACCATACCCAGGTGGGTTTGCCGGAAAAGATCCTAACTTGAAGAAGTAAAATTGGATTGCAACCCAAAAAAGCTCAATAACGTGACTACTCAAACCTTCAACTTCTATGAGACGATGGAAAAAACTTTGCCAAGCACCAAATCTTCGTTACCTCCATTATTTATCATTTTTTTAAGAGAAAGGATCAAGCACAAAGTGGTGAAGGCAAAGCCAGGCTAAAAATGAAAACAAAAGATAGTGAAAAAAATGGAGATTGCTGTTTTTATGATGGAAGGTAACCTTTGTTAGATTTTTTGTCCTCATAGGGTCTGTTTCGAACTTTTTGTAAATATTAGGGTTCAAATTGGACGATGTTAAACGTTAGCATTAAACTTATATTATGATGTAAACGTTAGGGTCTGATGTAAACTTTAAGGTTTAAATACACTTTTGGCCCTAGATCTTACGAAAAAAATAAACATACTAGAGACTTGTTGTCAAGGTCGATAACACGATGCTCACTTTTACGATGGCTCAAGCCCACCAGATCCTAGCTAAATCAATTGATCCATTCTAACATGTTGTCTTCTTCAATCCAACCTACGACCAACTCTTGGCTTTAATCTACGGTCCCTAAGAACACTACTATGTTAAAGAAGATATAACACAAGGCATTCTACTAATGATCATTGTTATACACTTAAGAGAATTGTGCAAACATAGAGTGGAATTCAAAAGGTGTTAATTCTAAATGTAGGCATTTGATTCTTTCAGCAAAGAAGGATAGCAAGGTGAAGATATGGAATGTCTTTAATTAGGGTAAATTTATGCAAACGTGCATGAGTCATTAGATGAGGGTTAGGGATATTTCGTTTTCAACTAATGGGATTAAGTTTATAAGTGCTAGACATGATAAGAATATCAAGTATTGGGGTACCGACACTGAGCAAGTTACATTTTCTATGCAAAAGATTCCCAATTAAGGAATAAACAAATGGATTAGGGTAATGGAGACAAAGGATGAGAGAGATGAATGTAATATATTTCTATTATTGTAATAGGAGAACAATGTCGTATAGAGTGTTTTATCACTTGCATATTTCACCTTGTTTGTGAAAAATGTAGTTAATAGTTTTTCATTACAAAAGAAAAACATAAACCATTCACTAAAACTATTTTTGACCAAAGTTGCGAATACCGTACTGGACTTGGTACCTGATTGAGTTTTGGTACAGTACTGTACCGGTACCAGTCAGTATTGGGTACCGTTTCGGGTAATTTTTTAAATTTATGAAATAGTCCCTAAAATTTTTAAATTTTGCAAAATAGTCCATTAGTATATTGTATAGTTGTACTGTATAATTTACTAGTTTATTGTTTACATCAATCATGTTTTTAAAAATCATAATAATAAATAATAATCACAATTATTATGAAATAACAATAATTTTTAAATATTTCACATATAAATAATAACTATAATTAATATAAAAAAGACAATCATCATCATACAAATATAAAATTAAGAATAATGCAATGCATTTAAAATATTACAATAATACAATTTCATCATTATAATAAATAATAATTACATCAAAATATCCAATAAAACAACAAATATCCTTAAACGATTTACAAAAAGAGTTCATGATGAAAAGACAATCAAGTAGAAGTTAAAACTGAAATAAAAACATTTACATTTACATTACATATATAGAATTTAACATAAACATCAAATATAAGTAAAATTAAAAGAAGAGGAAAAACAAAAACCTGGAACAAAATTCAATCATCAATAGGAGGATACCTGCTATAACTGCATTAACCCTAGTGATCATTTGGTACAAAATCCTCATCATTGAGAGGAGCTTTATCATCATTATCATTCAAATTTAATACACCAAATAACACGTCATTACTTTCCCATCCAAGATTATCTTCCAAATCATTCACATCTACCAAATTCGGTTCTTTAGAAACCCAATCTACCAAAAGATCAATATTATCAATGGAAATTGGATCAGTTGAATTACTTATGCTATTAAGACTCCTAGTAAACAATTAAATTTAATTATTAGAAAATTATAAGAATTTATATCAAAATTTATAATGATAATAATGAAAATAATATACCTTTCCTGAAGCTTTAGCAAGTCATTCAACCTCTTATGCTCTAATCTATTCCTTTTCTTTAAATGGATAAATTCAAATGTGCTCCAGTTTCATTCACAACCTATTGCACTCACACATTGACTTAAAATATGAATTGCAAACCTTTTCAATTCTGGAACATTATTTCTGAATCGATCACACCAAGAAACTGTAAGTTATAAGATAACAAAAGTAATGTTATAAACAAAATAAAGTAATAATTAATTTTCAACAAATAAGAAAAAGGAAATAACTAATACCCAAAGAAAGTTTTTCTCTTTGTCAAATAGCAATCGACATTCCAAAATTTCCATAAGACAACTTGTAAAGCTCCATTTGTGAGCTTAAAAGATCTTGCTTCGTGTCAATACTAACAATTATTGTAATAGTTAAAATCATTTCTCTATTAACTTCGGCTTGTTAGTAAGATCCACTCTAAAATAGGCACCAGGATTCAAAAATGCTCCAGCTGTAAACAATGGAGAAGAAAGTTGTCTTTCCCTTCTCTCATTAATGATTGAAAGATATGGTGTGTATAAAGAAGGCCTATATTTCATATTGGATTTGATTGCTTTCGTCACTATCTCCATGACATAAAAATTATAACCCATTGTTGACTTTTTTTCACTATCAGTTAAGCAAAGCACCCCTACCAAAGGCTCACAAACTCAGATAACAAATTGACATTGAGACCAAAATTCTCTAATCTTCCAATATAATATTACAAACCTGCACTCCAGCATTAGACCTAGCATGCTGAGATGCAATCCACTTATCACTTGTAAACATTTGTCTTAACTCTTTCTTCATCAAAATAGAAGACTGAAGTGATAAGAAATTTGTGACAAATCTTGTCACAACAGGACAACACAAATTCCTATCATTGGTAAATTCCTTTCTCATCAAATTCAACACCCATGCATGATTATAAATGAACTTTGTCATCTTTTTAGCTTTTTGCATAGTCTCATTAATAATAGGAAAATACTTAGGATCCCCTATATTTTCCAGCATTAGGTCACTGCAATGTGCAACACAAGGATTCCAAAAAAATAAATTATACATATTCTGCAACTTTTTTCCTGCCGCTTTATAAGCGGAATCATTGTCAGTAATAAACTGAACAATGTTTTCCAACCCTACTTCATTCACAACTTTATCAAATATCGCAAAGTCTCAGTATTTCTAATAAGGCCAGATGTATCAATAGATTTCAAAAACATAGAGCCATTTGAATAATAAACCAAAAAATTTATAATAGGCTCTTATCTCCTATTTTTCCAACCATCATATATTATTGAACATCCATAAGTACCCTAATTCACTCTTCTTTCAACCAAATAGCTTCTAATTTCAATAACAGCACAGCTTAAAAGTTTACCTCTTAAGTCATCAATCGGAGGACCTTTATATCCTGGACTATAAGAGACTATAGCATCCATCATAGGTTAATAATAATAAAACTGAGAAGCATTGAATGACAAACCTGCATCATACCACCATCTAGTTGCTGTCATATCGACATTGTGAGCCACATCTCTTGATTGCATTGCACTACAAATTGAAGGTTGGTCTCCAGGAGTTATTCGTGGTGCAAAGAAACTAGTCACCTGCCTTCTTCTTTTCCTCACATCAAATGCAGGTACTTCTTCTTGAGCCTGAGATGGAACACCACCAGTACCACTACCACTTCTACCTTTAACATTTCCAAAATCATCACGGAAACTAGAAAATGAATTTCCACTACCAATTTCAAAATTCAACCTTTCCCTTCTATCTCTCTTATATTGATATTCATCAAGCAATGTTTTTATCTGCCACTTCACATCATGACTTATTTTTTTACAGGGTTCCACATCTCCTTTAACTCTAGCTAAATATTTTTTTAATCAGATGATTCCTCCACCTTTCAAATGTTTGTTACAAAATAAGCAAATAGTATGGTTCCTTATACCGAGAACAACGCAGCATAAGCCCAAGATGGATCATTGTATCTTTCGAAAGTGGGTTGATTAGGAGTACTTGAACTTTCTTCCATTTATCTGTAAAAATAAATGAATGCATATATAAAAATAAATAACACATAATTTCAGTACACAATATGCATATCCATTTTATATAATATAACTCATTTTGTATGATTACATTACACACAATTCAATTTCATGGTATATAATTCACTATAAATCAAAAGCTAACAATTCAAAACATTCAACATATATAATTACACAAATCATACGTAAACAATTTCTATTTCCAACATCCACAAATCATACATAATTTCATTTCCATTTCTAACAATTTACAACAATTTCCATTTCCATTTCCAATAATTACAATACATTCATAAAACAATTTCCATTTCCAGCATCCACAAATCATACATAAACAATTTCCATTTCCAACATCCACAAATAATACATAATTTTATTTCCATTTTCAACAATTCACAACATTTTCCATTTCCATTTCCAATAAGCACAATGCATTCATAAAACAATTTCCATTTCCAACATCCACAAATCATACATAAACAATTTCCGTTTCTAACATCCACAAATCATACATAATTTCATTTCCATTTCCAACAATTTACAACATTTTCCATTTCCATTTCCAATAATCACAATACATTCATAAAAAAAATTCCATTTCCGACATCCACAAATCATACATAAACAATTTCCATTTCCAACATCCACAAATCATACATAATTTCATTTCTATTTTTAACAATTTACAACAATTTCCATTTTCATTTCCAATAATCATAATACATTCATAAAATAATTTCCATTTCCAATATCCACAAATCATACATAAATAATTTCCATTTTCAACATCCATAAATCATACATAATTTCATGTCCATTTTCAACAATTTTCAACAATTTCCATTTCCATTTTCAAGAATCACAATATATTCATGTAGGAAAATCCCGGGAGGTACATCACATGTACAAGGTGCGGAAAACAAAAATTTTTGTTACCGGGACCTTCCCGAAAGCCAGGATCCAGGTGTCGGTATGAAGAATCAAA
>JAOQMR010000007.1:11333315-11344415 GCA_027563865.1 Erythroxylum pelleterianum | reverse complement strand
CCGTCCATGAACAAGTCGACTTATCCAACGAACAAGTCGACTTGTAGGTACTGAATGCGTGTAAGTCGACTTATCCAACTAACAAGTCGACTTGTACACGACTTACACTTACAATATCATCTAGTTCAAATATCTTAATTTTAATGATAATGATGATATTTTATCTTATAAAGAACTTATTGAATATCTAAATACAAGGAATTTAAAAAAAAAAAGAGATTATCTTTCAAGTATAAAAAGGTTTAAAAACTTTTAGATGCATGCATGATTGAGAATTACAAATTAAAATATGATATGTATGATATGATATAATTTAATTGTATGGTCATGCTCATTGTCATCGGTAATAATCCTACTATTATATTTATTATATCATATCATATATATCACAATTTAATTTCATATTCTTAATCATGCTAGAAAATGAGGTATTAAAAAAGGATATCAATAACCTCAAAGAGTCATTGTCTAAATTCATCATGGATAATGAAAAAATAAATATCATGCTTGAAGTTCAAAAATATCTCTAATGATAACTATTGGATTGGTATCACTTACGAAAGTACATCATTCAATACTAAAAAAGTGTTTATAAAGAGCAAGCATTTACATGAAGTGCCACCGCCTAAGTCATCACATGAGCATATACCTTTCAATTCCAGACATAAAAATGTTAATGCTCATGCATCATCCTCAAGATCTTAAGGTAAAAAGATATTTCATGCATTTATATGTTGTTCACATTCTAAATGTTCCCAAGGTAAAAATTGACATAATTTTCATACAAGGCCATTTCAATTAAGCATGTAATATTCTTCTCTTTCATATATACCTTTTTATCATGAGACCATAATAAAACAAGCTTACAATCATCATAGGATATCATATAAGCAAAATGTATATTCATAATCAATATAGAATAAATTTTCATTAAAAGGATATATCTTATGTTGATTGATTTACTAGGTCTCACTATCATGCAAGAAGAGCTTCTTGTCCTTCATATATCTAAAGTAGCACTCTATAGTGTCATCACTTCTAAGTAAGATAAACACACACACACACACGCATATCTAAAGTAGCAATCTTAATTGTCATCACATCTAAGTAAAATACACACACACACACACACACACATATTATTCTTTTAGGTCATATTCACATGATTCATACGCTTTCAAATCATCCTATGTGAGGTGTCACTTTATATGGTGATTATAAACGTGTCCATAAAAATTGCTCTTTGATCTAATGCTTATTAAATAAACCAAAACATATATGGTTTAAAAAATTAGGGAACCTTTGGTGATACATAAAAGTAGGTTTACACTTGATTTTATATTGATAAGACTTGAGCATATTGACTTGACATACATATTTGGCTTTTTTCTAACAAGTAAATTGAATAAATTAAAACAAGTATAAGTAAATTACAATCTACCTCTCACCCAATTTAAAATACTAGAGAATAATTGAGCAAGCTTCAGATGAAAAACACAATTAACATATCTACGATATGAGGTTGAAATAACTAATATTTCCATTCTCAACTCATGACCAATTGAGCTTGACATGTCTTTTTAGTTTTACTGCTTTATCAATCAACTCCATAATATAACTCTTGGTGTAAAACTCCAAACTTTTCCTTTCATTTGAATATAAATTTTTGTTTCTGATGAATAGTAAATTTGGGAGAATAGTATTTTTGCTTGAATAGTGATTTTTTGGGACCCAACGCCAAAATTTTAAAATTATCCAAAATAGGTATTAGAGTCTAATGATAATGAAGTGAATCGAAAATAAGCCCGATTAGATGGATTTTGGGAGTTCCAACAGTTTGGGATTAAAATGCCCTTTTTGAAAAATAGTGGGTATTAATGATTTTAAACACATACGAAATTTTTTTAAAGCATCCAGTCAATAAATATTAACCCTAATTAGGGTATTTCATAGTCAATTTGATGATGAGATAGTTGTGGAATATTTTTGAAGTTTAATTCGATTAGTAGGTGAATTAAATTCATTAAAGGGCAATTTGGTCTTTTTGTATAAAAATGCTATTAGAGGATTAATGAGTTACACTTAGTGACCATTTAGTGGCTTTCTTAAGGGTTAAGAATCATTAATTGAATGGTGATGAGTCATTAGAGATCACCAATTAGAAGATGACATGTGTAATGCACTAAAGAGTATAAAAAGCAAAAGTTAAGACATAAATTACTTCATTTGAAGAGAGTAGTCGTGAGAGCAAAAACAAAAAACAAAAGAAGAGGGACCAAGGTGACTTTCGTACAAGAAGAAGAGGAAGAAGAAGGTTGCCATTTTTGATGGATTTGGAGAAATCTGAATCAAATATAGGTGCTTACCAATTACCCAAGAGATTGAAAGAAAAAGTGGTAAGTTTTTCCTAGTTTAAGCTACTAATTTTGTGGGTTTTTGAGGGATGGATTTATTTGAAATCAATGGTGGTTTTTGACTTGCCATGGAGTGGATATTAAGCTTGGAAGCATTTAAGGGTTGAAAACAAGAAAGTAAACCAAGAAATCAAGATTGAAAGAAGCGACCATGGCTAGGGTTTTTAGTGTGATATGATCCAAAATTCTATTATGATGTTTTATGGTTTGTAACATGGTTTTGATGCTAATGAAGTAAAGAAATGAAAAAGAATTGGTTTGGAATTGGTTTGATTTCATTTTATGTATTTGGACTTCAATTCTTATATGTAGAAAGCTAATTAGTGTGTTTAAAAACGAAATTGATTAGTGGCTTAAATGACGAATTTATGTAGGAAGCTAATTAGTGTGTTGAAAACAAAAATGAAATTTATTGGTGGATTAAATGATAAATTTGGACTAGGTGAAGTTTATGTAAGTTTGAGAATTTTTGTGGTTAAATGGTTAGGGGTGATATTATGTGAATTGAATAATGCTATAGGTTCTAAAACATGTATTTATGATATGATGTGTTAAGAAAATGGAAGGATAATTGATGTGTATTATATTTGGCCAAGCTAGAAAATAGTTGGAGAAAAATTGTCATTTTTAGTTTGATGTGTTTGGATGATGGTTGGCATGGATCTTAGGCGAATTATGCTGAAAATTGAAAAGAAAATGAAATGATAATATGTGTGTGTGTGTGTGTGTGTGTGTGTGTGTGTGTGTGTGTGTGTGTGTGTGTGTGTGTGTGTGTGTGTGTGTGTGTTTGTGTGTGTGTGTGTGTGTGTGTGTGTGTTGAAAACAATTCAACCTTAAGAGAAAATGTAAATGTTGGTGTGAGTTGTTGAAGTTTGATTATAGTTATGGTGTATATAAGCTGAAATTTTAAGGTTGCTATTGTGAAAAATCAAATGGAAAAAGTTAGCAGTATTTCATATGCGGCCATAATGGTGAATAATTAGGTGAAATAGTGTTTTGAAGAAATTGATAAGTTAGAATGGGTAAAAGAAGGCATTTAAGTAATTTTTTGAAGTTAGATTTTGAAATAGAGAATAATAGATTAGCTTACAGAAGTTAAAGCGAAAATATGATTAACATATATGTTACGCGATTAAATACTAATCTTGAATTCAGTTAAAACCAAAAATATAGTTTTAATGCCTTATTCTCGAATTTGGAAATAAATGCTTAAACGAAATGCAATTTCTATAAGTAAAGGAGACGTATAGAACGAGTGAGTGTGCTTGATGATAAATTTGCAAAATAGTGAGTGTATTTTAATTGTTTTATATGAATAAATTCTTTGCAAAAGAATTAATGACATGTGATTTTAATTGATGCAATAAATTGTATGATTATGAGTTTTATTAGTATTGTTATTAATGTAAAATCCTCCCATAATTGATTTCAAAAATGATATGAGTTGTAAATGCATGAGTTGCTCTTTATTTACTAAGTGGTTTAAATTTTATGCCAAAAGTTAAGGTATTAAGAAAAAGGAATTTTTTAGCCTATGGTACACTGTTATGTTTTATACATGTTACTATACTGGTTAGAGTATATTGATCGTGTATGGCAGGGTCTGGGAGGTGCCAGTTATTAACAGCGGCTGGTATTGTATCTGTCAGTAGCCCAGTGAGTCGTCCTCTGCATGTATGGAGTATATATAATGCTAGAAAAATTGTTACGGGTAAGCGATGTAGAGTTAACTCTGTAACTACCAGTGTATAATGGTTAACCTAGTGTAAGCAAGCGATGTAGAACTAATTCTGTAACTAGTGGTTAACCTATGGTGGGTAAGCGATGCAAAACTAGCTCTGTAACTTTATGCCTAAGGGTACCATATGGTAAAGAAATCAGTGGTGGGCTATGTTGTGTAAGAAAGTTCATGACAACAATAATGTCGCTACTATTTGCTTTAAAAGCAGTTTGAGAAATTTGGTTTCAAGAAACATATATGTTTTATATTAGCATTGTACTATACGAAATGAAATGAATTTGTTTCAGGGAGGTTTAAATTGTTAATTATGATTTGAATAGAAGTTCTAACACTCACAAAGCTCATTTAACTCACATTCTATTTTGTGTTTTTAAAATAAAACCTCCCAGGTGAACGCTCAGGGTTTTAGCAGTAAGAACTCCACCTCTGGAGTAGTTAGCTTTGTCACATGTTGCTGTGTAGGCATTATTGCCTTGTAAATACTTTTGGGAACTAATGCATATTCATGAATATGTTTTGAATGTAATTTTGTGTAAAGAATGCAGGAATGTAAATATTTTTAAATTAAATGCATGAATATGTTTTAGCCTTTTTAAAGGTAATTGATTTAGTTGTTAAGATTGCTTATGAGTGGACTTGAAATCCAAAATTTGTAGTGGAGATTTTGGTGTCAATATAGAAGTGTTTTGAATTTTTACAGGAACTTTAGAAATTTTGGGGATATCAAAATGCAATCGTTATGTTGTATAAATTTTTAATAAAATGATTAAAAAACTGCACTGTTTATATTGAGTTAAAGCTTTTTGATAAAAAGGACAATATGCTTAGCTCTACGAGGACTTTCCAACTAGATCAGATATCGATTGGAGAGCTACCGTAGGGTACCGGGCAGGCTGCCTAGTCGTTTTAAGAGATGGTCTTGTCACTTGGATCCTCTACAATTCAACTACTCTCCTATTATTCTTCCAGTATAGTTCCTCCTCCCTCATTTGTCATGAGATCCAAATGCTCTACAAACCACATAAAGAAATAATTGTTACGTGCAAATAGGAGGAGAAAATTTTGTTGATCTTTGAATTAGTTCATAAGTTTTCTAGAAAAATGCTCATCTATTTGAAAGTACTTTGCATTATTCTTTACCTTTATCATAGGTTTTGAAAATGGAGAGAGGGTATTCATTTATAAACTTTGTTAATGGTTATATATTTGTATTTCATATAAAACCTTTTTAATGTTGAAAAAAGGGGAGAGTAAGATGATATTGAACATTGGTTATTTTATATCACATAAATTAAAAGAGAACATGCATTATATATTGATTTAACATATAGAAATAAATCAATGTCATTTAGTTTCCTTAATATAACCAAACAATTTTTCATCATTAAAAAAGAGAAGATTATTAGACTAATTAAGGTTATAACTCGTAGTTTTGATAATAACAAAGCATATTACTACTGATTTTTTTATCCTTAGTGACATTAGTAGATTACTATGTAAAAGATCAAGTTTAATGGAATAAAATGAGAAAAATAAATTTCAATCTGTTGAGAAACTAAAAAATAGAGAAAAAGAGCAAGTGGAGTGCATATATAATTTAAGTGAAGAACTAATAACAATAAATCAAGCATATCAATATTTAAACAAATTATTGTAATCATTTTTATAATCTTATCTTAGTCATGTCAATAAATTAGGTGCTTAATCAAGAGAAAATTTGGGAAGATTATTTTAAAAAAACCTTCTTAATACAAAAAAATAATTTTGGAAAAATTTAAAAATAGTTTTGATCCAGGTTTTATCAGAGGAGTGTGTTTTGACCTTTGAAAGAACTTAATAAGTTTTCAAAAAAAACTTCTGTTAGGAAGTTTGGTAGATTAATATGAGAATTTGAGAAATTAATATTTGTGTTTTGGATAAATTAGTCTATTGGAGTGGTAGTATGGTTGATAAATGTATTTTCATAACATTTAACATGAGTTTATGACCATATTAATTGGCTAATATGCTAAAATAATTGAAAAATGCTACTCTTACTGACCATTATAACAACTAGTTTTTGCTAATGACTATTTTAGATTAGTTTGAGTGTGTAAATATATCACATATAAATTGTGGGAATAATCTTATGTATATTAGAGAGTTGTTAAGAGCCTTAAGAGATTAGGAAATGCAAGTGTTGATTACGTAAGTTCATTGATGTGATTAAGAAAATGAATTTTGAGATATATATTTATCGTCATTAGGAAAATTTCTTTTAAAACATTTTGTGAAGGTTCCTCTTTAACTTGAATAAGATTTGTAAAAAAAGTTACTCTTCACTTGTGATAAAATAAGATGATTATAAGGATTCCTCTTTCTTTATGACAAAGAAGATATTGTATATAGGATTTCTTTTCTCGTATTAAAATAAAAGGATAATATATTCGCAAGTATAGCTTGAGGATTAGATATTGGCCAGGAGCTATTTGATCAAATCATTATAAATTAATTTTATCTCTCTTTCTATATTTTCTTTTACTATTATTGATTTGGTTAGGAAATGGTTTTATATGAATTTTTCATAAATATTTAAGGAAAAAAGTAAATACACAGAATTCACTTTTTCAAACATGTCATTTGAAGACCAACATTTATCTTAATAGTTTTAACTTTCAAAGTATATATATCATGTTATAAATCTATGTTAATTAATTTTTGGCCATATATTTATCTCAATATTTTGATTTATTTTAGCTTGATCATTGACTTATTTTAGTAATATGTTTTAAGGATTAAAACTAACTTGTTAAATAATTTTTTAAAGAAAGCATATTCGTAAAAAACAATTTTGGGAAAATTATCATAACTAATATAAAAATTTAGTTCTTTAACTCTTTAATGTATGAACTTTTAATTTATACCAAATGTAACTCGATATTAATATTTATTAAAGACCTTCGGTAAGCAAGTGGAAGATATCTTGAACTTGTTATTTAATTTATGGAACATTTAGATTAATACTAATATAAAAGAACAATTTCAAACTTGGTTTGACTTTAAAATTTAATTTACAACCTAATTGAAAACCTAATTTTGGTAAATGAATGTCCATGAGATCTTTAACCTCTCATGCATCTTCACTGGGTGCAAATGAAGAGCCTTTAGATCATGTCTTAAATGGCTACAATGTGCGAAAAGCAAGATTCGATTATAGGCACTCTGAAGTAATTGGGTTAAGGCTATTATCATTGAAAATAAAAAAATCATGCTTAGGGAAAGGAATTTGATAGATGCCTTATTAAAACAGTGTAGCACACACATATCCAAAACGAAGAGAATTGGCATTCTTAAGAGTATCCATTAATAATTAGTGGTGTCTTCTCTCAAAATTTATTAGTATTTGAATTATATTATTGGATATTTTCCTATTTAGTGGACAACAATTAATTGTATTTTAATATTTTTAATAACTTATAGGTTAAGTTACGTAAATTTGATCCAGATAAAGATAATAAAGTGGCCCTAGAAAGGATCTAGGTTAATTGGCCGAAGTCTAGGAAGAAAATAGACCCCGATCAGTGTGGACAGGACCCATGTCGGGCCTGTGATGGGGAAGCCCGATATGGAAGCTATAAAAAGAGGTTAAGGTCTTCTACAGTTGCTTATGTTATTCATAAACTTGTATTCTAGCTCATTAAGAGATTCACGTTTTGACAAAACTATAGAAAGATGTTGACCACATTATGGTAAGTAGATCCTGTGAAGGTGCCAGTAAATTCACACTTGTTTCGGCCTCGAAAAGCTCGTTTAAATTTATGAAACCAAAATTAGGTATTTTCCACTTTTCTTCTTTATTTCCCTTTCACGATCAATTCAGGGCACATAACTAAGGCTCATAGTACGTGTTACACATGTACCAGAGCAGTTATATAATCGGGTGGTTAAAAACAAAGGATTTTTTATTTTTCTCCATAAGGGTTTTGGAGAATAAAGTTCTGTTTTTCAATTTTTTCTTGCATATTGATTCTTGAATGTATGCTAAATATGGTTAGCCTTGAAAAATAGGTTGAAAACGAGCCTTGGGGCCTGAAAAATTAGGTTAGGATTCGCCAAAAATCACCTGGAATGTTGTTAGTGACGGAGGACATCAGGTGCGTCCGACGGGTGAACAGTGATGTCAGGTGGTAGGCGAGGTGAGCTTGTGCATTGCGCGCACCAACCAGATGCCCGACTCTTTATCATGTGGGATGATCAATGCATGTGGCACATGAACCACGCACAGTAACCTCCCAGTGGCGGTGAGTTTGACGAGTGCGTTGGGGATGTCTCTGGTCTTATGTTCGGTTATTCTACCCATAAGTGTTTGCCTTATATAGCATTTTGAGATGTGCATAGAAGGCAACATATGGAGGAAAGTCATTGCTTAAATGATTTATTTGCCTACAGGTGGTATTGTCATAAGAATTGATGGTGTGTATTTTGATCACTTTTATGTGGAGGTCCAGTTGCATGTATTATATGTTCAACCCATAGGTATTTCATAATATGTGTAATCGGATTCTCGATACGAATACTATTTTAAGGCTTTAAATATCGTTGTTATCTTATGTTTATGTTGATCTTTGTATTGTCATTTTGTAGTCACCTTTTCGATCAACAAACATAGTGTCACCATTGAAACCCTGATTGGTTTCAATTTGAAGGAGTGGATAGAGGATTTATTGATTGCAAAAGGAGATAGCAGATATTGACATGGCCATTTGTATAGATAGGCCATCTCCACCAACATCCAGTAGCTCAAAGGCTAATAAAGCCGCCTATGTAGCTAGGGATTGGCCGAACAGATTATGTTGCATGACCATCAAGAGATCCATATTTGACCATTTGCTTAGTGGACTTTTAGAGACAAGCATAACGTAGGGGTTTCTTGATAATGTCTTCCAGAGGTACACGATCTCGACTAATGTTGAGATAAGTACCTTATTGAAAGAATTATTCTCCATGTGATACACTAGAGAAAGGGGGTGAGGGATACATATCAAGAATGGTCCATCTCCAAACCATGTTGAAGGCGATGAATATTCCTCTTCTTGATATCTGCATAGTTCACCAGGCTTTAAGCACACTTTGTCACGACCCAGTACCATATCGGGCCCATTACAACCGTCGCATACCCGGGCTAAGAACACTCACAATATTCTTAATCCGACTATGCAAGGCTAACCGAGAATCTCTCTTCCTTTTTTTTTGAAAATTTTGGGCAACACAACGATTGTATTTTAAAAATCTCAAATCCTGCAAATAATTTCAAAAACACTTCTATATTCACATCCAACCACAACTTCAGGACTTTAAAGTGCACTAAGGCAATCTAAGCAACAGTATCAAAAGATTCATACATAAAGTCATTTATAAAACACAAAGAAATCAAAGTTAACTTACAAAACCATAAAGCGTATCTACATAAACACAGTTCATGAGCCACTAGACAATAAAAGTATAAAATAGGAAACTACCCATGTGCGTTAATACCCCGAAAATATCAAAAGACCGCATGATCCACTCAGAGCTTCAAACTCACTAAATTAACCTGTATTATTGGAAAGCGGAGGGAGGTGAGTACAGTAGGTACTCAGTGAGCAGGAAAAACATATATCACAAATAGAATTTGATTCATACCAAGACGGTGTAGATAACCTATGAAGTGAATATAAATCACATAGAAAACACATAGGTCCAGCCTATGACTCAACATATACTGGTTAGGAACCATATAGGCCTAGCCTATTAACTCACTCATCCAGTGAACATAGGTCCCAAATTTAGTACACAAAAGCATAAAAAACATCATATGTATCAATCAAATCTCGATAGGAAAACCAATATCAGGATAAGCCAAAACAATCATGTGTGACACCACTAGTCAGCCAAACTAATGTGCACACCTACTGATACTCGGTGTTGGCTCGACTTTCATCCGTGGTGAGTCCGGACTATAGTCGACAAGAGCATCATGACCCTAGATGATGACCTCGTTAGTGTCCAGACCCTAGGTGTGGAATCACCCGCAAGTCCCTTAGATAGGTATCGATACGGCGACTCGATTTTAATGCACCAGCGTTAAGGGTACGGGAGTCGCTTAATCAGTTGTGCCTAGCATACGATTAGCCAATCATTTCCACTAATCACAAACCAAATCAAATACACATATTAAGTATAAAAATCAAGTACGGAACCATGCCTTTTTTTATCGGTCTAACCGATAAAATGAAACTGTGCCATGGCTCTAGGCCAAAAGAGAACAAAAACACGTAGCATACATGACTCGATTATGCATATGTAAATTCCAAAACATTATTTCATGCAATAAAAGTCATCTTTGTACTCCAAACGCAAAGTTGTTCAAATAGTGTCGTTTCGTAAATACATAAGCATTTTAGCATCTATTAGAGATTTCAATTCTACTATGCATTACCTAGGTTCAAAATTCACATACAAGTCATCAGACATGTCTTAAGGTGATCTAATCCCATATGAGAAATAAGATTCCCCAACTCACCTCAAAAGAAGATATTCACTCCCTTAACTTTAATAATCCTCGATACAAGCTACTACAGCTCCGAGCCTTTATACATAAAAAGGCATATGATGAAAATACTACTTAAACATAAATTTCATATTTATACACAATCACATTAGCTTCTCTTTTGCATTTTCTAAGGCATTTAATTCCTTTAATCCAAACTTACTTGTTTCATAACATAATTAAGCACATCTTTATCCAAGCATATTAGGCCATTATTCATTAATCTAGGCAACATTTCAAGTTTACTCTAAGTAAACATGGAAGTGTTTTTCAATGTATACCATTGCAGAGCCTTAAATTCTAAGCCAAGTTCACTTAGGCATTTTATCAAACACCTAATGTGCATGATTTTCAAGTCACATTTTCAAGACTTTATC
>JAOQMR010000007.1:11271129-11292781 GCA_027563865.1 Erythroxylum pelleterianum | reverse complement strand
CAAAACACCTGCAATAAATTTCTTAACCAATTCTATACATTTTGTTATTATCAAAACATAAGTAGAATTAAATTTGTAAACCACCATTGGTCCAACAGTAACTTTTATATGGATGGCTCTGAACTGCATCCTATAATATCTCAACTGAAAAATTATAGTGTTGAATGTCAGGGGTCGAAAATATTGCACATAGTCCTTGGTACAAACTTTTTGTTTAGGATTTTAATAATAAATACAAATGTCATCCTACATATTCATGTACAAACTCAAAGTAGTTTGATAGCTATATTAGAGTCCAAAGCAAATTCCACACAGCCATAAGACATCCATACAAATTCCATTTCTTAATTAAACTCCACACGGTTGTAGGTAAGACATTCACACAAATTCAACATCCACACCAACATAGTTCAAAAATTATGAAACCAGTACACAAAACCCACTAACCAAAAACACAGACACAGAAGGAAGAAGGGAACCGCAAACGCAAAAGGCAACCAACAGCGAGAAGGAAGAAGGAACACAGATGTAGAACAAAAAGGAACTAACGACGATGAGAGAGAAAAATAAACCAGGTGAAAATGAGGACAGGGGGGTTCGTGGTAAGCAGGATACGTTTAACGAAAACGATGTCGTTTTTAGTAAAATGCTTAAGACAAAGCTAACGGTGCTATTTTAATTTAAATTTTGCCGTCAGAATAATACTTCCTTCCGTAAAAAACTGATGGAATACACTTTCGTCGGTACACCCTGCTTCGTTTACGTTTTGTTAAAAATGTTGCAGTCGAAGCACATGGCGACGTTTAACTTTAAAGTTTACCAACGGAATACACCTCTGTTGGTAAACGACGATGATTATTTTGTCACTACTGTTCACGCCTCTTTTACTAACGGTGGTTCCTATTCCGTCGCTATATTCCATCGCAAAAATCAGCGGGATAATTTCCCATCCATCTTTATCGACAGATATTTTATTCGTCGCAAATTACTCAATTTTACCAACAAGATGTGATTTTTTGTTGCAAATTTGCGATTGTATTGTTTCCATCGGTAATTTTCCATTGGAAATTGGCAATTTTCTTGTATTGAAATGACACTCGTAACGTGTTGTATTTTATGGCTTTGGTTTATTACTTTACTATTGCTATGAAAAATTAAACTTTACATGTGCATCTGCTTTTAGCTTAGTTATAGGTGCATCTGGTTTGATAGTGTAAAAAAGTAATTAAACTTTGCTTTTAGTTTAGCTATAGGTGCATCTGGTTTGATAGTGTAAAAAAGTAATTAAACTTTACATATGGTTTTAATTCAAGAGTATTCTAATTTTTATATTTTGTTTAAGGGTTTACATTGGGTTATAAATTATACTTCGATGGATTTATACTTCAATCAGATAAAGATTACAACTTAGATCTTGCGATTTGTTTAACATTCAATTCCAAGCTAAAGTAGTTAAAATTGAGAGTAACTAAATTGAGGAAATAATATTTTCAATTACAATTGCAATGAACAATTGCACATTGAAGGATTATATAAATATGCTTTAAGTAATAATTGAAATCAAAAGTTTAATTAAGTAATAAAAGGCTTTAAGCTTTCATTTAGCTTTAAGCTTTGATTTGAAGTTCTATTATGAAATCAATTTCTATTAATTATATTATTTGTAATCAAGAAAAAGAGAAGAAAGTAATATAAAGTTCTATGTTCTCTTTTAATAATCCCATCTATAACCTAAAAATAAGCTTTTAAATCTTTATTAATGAAAGAACATCACTTCGGGTTTAAAAGTAGAAATGGTATATCTAACTTTATATACTACACATGACCAAAGAAAATAGCTAGATGTAAGGACCAATTCACTTATGTTTTAAGTAGTGTAAGGAAAAGTTTTAAATTTTAAGTGTTAAAATTGATAATTATATGTAGATTTTCATGGTCAAGCAAGAATACCAAGTCTGACTTGATAGATACAGTGGAATATAGAAAATGATGATCTGCTTCTAGTGGCGCTTTACAGAACTAATTGATCCCCAAGTTTAGACAAAGATGTTTTTGGTCTTACTTGTTACTATTACATATTATCTTTTTTCTTTAAACAAACTGAAATTGATGGATTCATTTTGAAATATTGTTTCTTATCATTGTGTTATATTGATTATTCACTTAATGACTATGTTTGATTACTGGTATACAAATAAGAGTTACATATGCTATTTATTTAGTTTATCGTGCTTATTTAATTACATTTATTTTTATAGATAAATAGAGGGAAGCTGGAGTACTATTGATAATTCAGCCTCTTCAGAAAGATTCGATGATCCAACTTAAGCTCATATTAGATTAATTCTTGGTATGAAGAACCTTACTATTTGTTTGAATTATAATAAACATATTAAAGATGGGGGAATCACCAGATTAAAAAATAATTTAGCTGAGATTAAAGATGACATGGAGCCTTATAAGAAAGTTAGTTATGAGGTGAAATAGAAGATTAAAACTTTGCTTAAAGAGTATCAAAATGAGCAAAGATAGAAGGCAAAGACTGAGCTACAAATTAGTAGTGAAAGTTGTTTTTAGCAATGGTCAGGATGATACTATCAATGATGAAGGTGGTATTCCTACCTAATAAGAGGGATTATTACACCTGATGTGAGGAAGAGAAGAAGACATATGCCTAACTTTTTACTCCATGAACAACTCCTAGAGCTCAACCTTTAATTCATAATACCTTAAAATCTAAAGAAGTATCTCATAATGTGGATATAATAATGGCTAGATGGTGGTATGATGCAAGTGTATTATTCAATGCTACTTAATCTTATTATTATTAGCCTATGATTGATGTTATTGCTTCTTATGGTTCAAGATCTAAAGCTCCTTCAATTGATGACTATAGAGGTAATATTCTAGGCAACTTTGATGGTGAAATAAAAATTTGTTTGGATAAAAGAATAATGACTAGGGTAACTTATGAGTATTCAATTATGTGTGATGGTTGGACAAATATAAGACACGAGTCTGTTACCAATATTTTGGTTTGTTATATTAAGGGAACAATATTTTTGAAGTCTATTGATGCATTTGGTCTTGTTAGAAGTGTTGATACTTTATTTTAGATATTTGAAGAAGTTATGAATGATGTAGAAAATAAAATTATTGTACAATTCATCATTGATAATGATTTTGCTTATAAATCATTTGAAAAAAAGGATACAAAGCAGGTATAATTCTTTTTATTGGACTCAAATTTATTTGGATGAAAGAAGAATGACTTGTGGTAACTTATGGGTATTCAACCATGTATGATGGTTAGACAAATATAAAACATGAGTCTATTACTAATATTTTGGTTGGTTATACTAAACAGACAATATTTTTGAAGTCTATGGATGCATTTGTTCTTGTTAGAAGTGTTGATATTCTATTTTAGATATTTGAAGAAGTTGTGAATGAAGTTGGATCTAAATACATTATACAGTTTATCATTGATAATGATTTTGCTTATAAAACAGTTGGAAAAAGGATATAAAGTAGGTATAATTCTTTTTATTGGACTCTTTTTGATGTACATTACATTGATCTGATGTTGAAAAATATAGGAGATCCTAGATACTTTTCTATCATTGATGAAACTATAAAAAAGCCAAAAAAAGGTAACCAAGTTCATTTATAATTATGCATGAGTTCTAAATTTGTTAAGAAATGGTTTCACTAATGATAAGAATTTGTGTTATCCTACCATCACAAAATTTATAACTAATTTCTTATCACTTTCAATATTTTGTTCTAGTGAAGAAGGAGCTAAGACAAATATTTACAAGTAATAAGTAAGTTGCATTTTAGTATGTTAGGTCTAATGTCAGAATGAAGGTTTTTAAAATTATACTTAAAGATCATGAGTTTTGGTCGTAATGTTAATATGTTATCCAAGTTTGTGAGCTTTTGTGAGAATACTCCGCCTAGTTGATAGTGATGAAAAGGCAACAATAAGTTAATTTTATGATGTCATAGAAAGGGTGAAGGAAGTAATCAAAGCTAATATGAAAAATAGGCCTTTTTTGTATACACTCTATGTTGTAGTCATCAATGAAAGATGAGCAATGAAACTTTACTCTTTGTTGTTTACTACTGAGACATTTGTGAATCCTAGTGTCTATTTCAGATAAAGTTTTACAAAGAAAGCTAAAGTTAATAGGAGAATGTTATTAATTATAACAATAATTATTGCACATAAAATGATGCAACATCTTCTTAGCTTACAAATGGAGGTATAAAAGGGTACATTTAATGATTTTGCGATGCTTATTATAATTCGTCAAAAATTCAAACTTAATCTAGGTATATATTTCTTCACTTTTATTACTTATTTAAAATTAATCATCACTTTATTTTGTTTACTAGGGTGCCTTTGTTGTTTTACAATAGTTAAGTGAGATCAATTCAGAAGTAGTGTTCTATAATTACAAAGATTTATAATTCGAATTCTGAATCAATATGTGAGTATAATTAGGTGTGAAAGGAATTTGAGCACATTTGAATTCATTCATTCTTAAAAAAAAAAGAAATAAAGTGGAATACAAAAGATTGAACGATTTATTCTTTGTTCGATGCAACTTAAAATTTCAAGAAAGATATGTTATTATTATTAAATTAAATATAATTTCTTGAAATTTAATAATAATTTAATTTTATTTGTTTATTAGGATTCTTAGTAGAACAATTAGTTATATGAATCCAATTTGCCTTGACCATATCGATCTTTTAACATATTAAATTTTTAGGATCCAAATTTCATAGGAAAAAGTGACTTGGAAAAAAATTTTAGATGAGAAAGTATTGACATGTGATTTGATACAATAAATTTGAATGATAATGATGATGAGACTCCTGTCAATAATAAAGATTTTATATTTGAACAAATATTCCATTGAATGAAGTTTCATGTTTTCTATTCTCTCTTTTTTCCTTTTAATTTTACATATATTTGTTGTATATGTTAAATTATATATATGTAATATAAATGTAAAACTTTTAAAAGTCAATGTTTTTATTTCATATTTTACTTTTACTCTATTGTGTTCCTCGGCACAAATTCTAACTATAATGTTTGTAGAGTCATGGACCTATATTACTCTTAATATAAGGTGTTTTGATGTAATTATTTTTATTATATGATGTAAATTTTAACAATTTAAGAATTTTTTTATTAATCATAGTTTAGTATGATAATTAAACAATTTTTATATTAATTATGATTATCGTTTACATTTGAAAAATGATAAAAGTAATATTAATAGAAACAAGGAGATAATTATTATTTCAAATTTATATTATTATAATTTTTGAGACATATTTGATTTAAAATTAATATTTATATAGCACAACAAATTAAGAGACAAGTTTGTAACTTATAAAATTTTAGAACTATTTTACAATTTAAAAAAATTACTTGAAACAATATTGATATTGACTAATACCGTATTATATCATAATTAAATTCGATACCAGATTCAATAAGAAATTCATAACTTTACTAGTGACTTCATCGCAGTAAATTAGCTACCAGTTCTCTAATAAAATTTTGTGAAATTAATACAAACACATTTTCAATTTTAGAATTGATAAATATAAAATTAAATACATTCACTGCCTAGCATATCGCGAGCACAACATTGCAAGATATTTTCTTTTCAACTGAACTGGCGGACACAGTTAGTTTTGTCGTCATGTATTTGGCTTACTAACGGTGCCGACATCACATTCTTAGGCAATCAAAGCGGATCGCTGTGGGCTCGTTAAAGTTGATCAGTTCGCCACAATGTCTACCACGTGGTAGTAGCGTAATGCCACCACGTACGCCAATAAAAAAGAACACTTTTTATATATACTTATTTTATAATTTTTATTAGTTCTGTACGCGCCCCACATAATTGACAAGGTTGACTGCAGCGTCTGGTTTTCACTCTATTATTGGCACATTTTTCTTGGGTGGTTCTGCTTTTTCAATTGGGTACTTATTTTATGTATTGTCCAAACCTTGTGTTTAGGCCATGTTTTACACGAAGGAATATTCTCCACGAGTTACATGTCTTGCTTCTTCCAATATTATCAGTTCAATTTTATAGTGTTTTATTCTGTCTTATAAATTTCAGTCATTTATTTATACGGATCTCACGTTTATTTATTCGAAACTTATGCGGATCTCACATAAATAAATGACTGAAATTTATGTGACAAAATAAGATACTATAAAATTGAACAGAAGATCTAGACTCACGATACTTGGCAAAATGGAATCATATCCACCAATGGAGCTCTTCTCTAATTATGAATTGTTAATCATCTTTCCAAGTTGGACGTCTAATGAAATGAGCAAGCACTTGCCTTGCTCATTAATATTAAGTTCTTTGCAAATACATGGATGGGGTTTTCAATCTTTTTCATGCAAAATGATTTAAGAAATTAATTTAAGGAAGCGTATTTCATTTATTGAAGAGTTAGGTTTCTATGCTAACTAAATAATTGCATCCTAACTAGAGAGCATTGGCAACAGTAGATCCTAGTCCTATATGTTAAAGGAATTTGAGATGGTGAATGGATCTTATTGTCAAACGCTGGTGGTTGCTTGCGAAGCAGGAAGCAGGAAGCAGATAGTGACTAACCCCATTTCTAAGCAAAGCCAAAAGAAGCGGCCGATGAGAATCTTTCTCTAAAGTCAGTGTCCTCTCTCGCTCCCTTAAGTCTTAACCATAAGCTCTTTCCTTTGTTCCAATGAAGTTTGTGACAAGTAAATCATTTTCAGTGAGTTGGGTCTCTCTCACACCTCATTCACAATTCCACTACTCTCTAAACTGGTAAAGCAAACTCATCTCTCTCTCTCTCTCTCTCTCTCTCTCTCTCTCTCACATATCATTTGCAAAACCTTGGAACATTGCTTGCTGACCATTAAATACCTATCTTCTTCAGCGTTTGCACTGTTCATGCATTTCTTTTGCTCTTATCTGCTTTGGCTCAATTATCTTTCTGATAAGAGCCTTGCTTCAGTTGTCTTTGTATTTTTCTGGGTTCAATATATGTGGGCTCTTGCTTTGTGTCTAGGAAGAATATAATATGCTGCTTTCTCATTTGTTTATTGGTTTTTTCTTTAATGGGGTTGTTTCCTTCTTTTGTGAAGCTTTTGATATATCAAGCACTGAGGTTAACTTCCTATTGAAGACTTCAAAGAGGGCTTCTTGGTGGGATTTGTGGTTAATTCTATATAGTAGTCAACAAGATCATTCAACAGACTCTCAGGGCTTTTGGAGATCATTAGTGGAAACTTCAAGTTAACTTGGTTTCCCCCTTTAAAATAAGGAGGTGTTGAGACGGATTTTCCTTGAATCGAAGTTAACTCTTCTTAATCCCAGATGCTGTAACTTTCTGAATTAGTTAAGGCACAAACTGCTTCCCTTAATTTTTCTGGACGTACCAAAATTTTCTTCATCGTTTGGGATCTGGAAACTGGATGAAGTGTTTGGAAGCACATTGATCTCAGGTCAACGTCCAACTCAGAACGAAGGTCTTGGGGAATTGGGTTATCAAGTATTGACAGGGAAATGATTCCATGATGGTCTAAGTAGTAAGACTGGTCGTGAAAAAATCATGAACAGTTTCGGACCTCCAACAAATGAATTTTTATTAGAAGGTGACTCCACTTTAAAGTTTTCTAGCTCAACGACGGACTCTAATAACAGGGATTGTTCATTTATTGATTTGAAGTTGGGAAGGTTTGGCGATCTTAGAGATTCTAGGGATTTTGAAATCTGTAAAAGATCAGCCGTTGCTTCTTTCTCTGAGTCATCTGCGCCTTTAACACCTCCTAAGGGTATGCGACTTAGAGCGAGCTCTCAGACTGCACATTGCCAAGTTTATGGCTGTAACAAGGATCTCAGCTCCTCAAAAGATTATCACAAAAGACACAAAGTTTGTGAAGCTCACACCAAGACTGCAAAAGTTGTTGTGAATGGAATTGAACAGAGATTTTGTCAACAATGTAGCAGGTTTGTTGGGTTTCACTGAGAGTTCATTTGTCATTCCATATGTTAGGCAGTTACAAGTTCAATATGCTATTTCTCTAGAAATTGGATGCTCACCCCTTTCTGTGTTCATCCCATTACTACCGAGAAGGTTTATTCAATTAATCTAAACTAAAATTATGAGCACCAGTTAGTTTAGTGACATTTGTTCGTTATTCACCTAGATAAAAATTAGCTTTAACTTTCTTGAATTGTTCAGGTGGGTTGAATATTACTTGCTATATATAAAATGTTGGGATGTTTAAAAAGCAGCATGTCCAAATGTACGAGTCCCGTGGCTGGTATGAAGTATATTAGTTTTTGATTGCTCAGGTTTCATTTGCTGGCTGAGTTTGATGATGGTAAGCGCAGCTGTCGTAAACGCCTTGCAGGCCACAATGAGCGCCGGAGAAAACCACAAGTTGGTATTTACTCTAGGAGGACTGGAAGGATACTTCAGCCATGCAACGGTAAAACATCTGCATTAACAAAATCCCTCTCGTTGGTTGTGTGATAAGAGTTTCATTGTCAACAAGCATTTAAACAATATTATTTAGTAGTGCATTGCTTTCTAGAATGTTAATTTGAATCTTGATCTGAATAGCTTTTCAAGTTTATTTGAACAACTTGTATATCTAACTTAAACTCAGGATGTGAGATCAACAATTGAACGATTTAAGATGTTACTGGTGCGCAGATGGAACACTTCAAACCTCTTTGATCTCCTTCATTTGTCAGGAAGCCAATATAAGTACATTTTTTATTTTGGGTGAAAACAGAAGCTAATAAGCTATGATCCACAAGACTATTAGCTTGTTAATGTATAAAATCTCTTTGCAAATCATCAAGTAGCAGTTCCGGTGGGGGATTAAAATATTCACTTAAGCCATGGTCCTCCAAAACTTGATATAACTAACTAGACAGCATGTATTCATATCCCCCCTGAACATGTCTTAGTTTCTAGTTTATACGAAGTAAGGCTTTATATCTACCTAATGTCAAGTGTTCAGTGGTGTGTATAAGTGGTTTGACCTGCCATTCTTTGTTCAAGCAAGAGAATGAACATTTCCATCCTAGTATCTTTGTGTTTTGATGCTATATACTATCCATTTTGGGCGTTAACAATACCATGCAATGCAAGTACAATATCTATACTACATTCTATCCTCAAGAATATGCGGCTCCCTGGGGTGGTGGGTGAGAATACAAAGCTTTCTTATCAAGCATGGATTCTTAGTCTGTTTAATATAATAATCAACTTCAACTGGTGGTGCTAAGTTTTAGAAATTATTATGTACTAAACGTACTAATCCAATTGGCATACGTGTAGTAAATATATCAGTGTCTATGGATATTTGCTAACATTATCTTAGTAGTCTCCTTGCATTTGATACAGTAATGATCTTGGAGATGTACAAGCTAAACTTCCGATTCAGGAATTTTTATTTTGTTGTCAAAAGCTGAACTTTCTTTGTTTGCACCGTGTACATTTCAAAATCAGGACATTACTCTTTTTCTTCATGATGGTACATTCCAGTCGTACTATAATGGTCATTATATTATCCTCAACATCATATCATTTTCCCAACATTACCCAGGGTTTGCTGGAGGACAATTTCATGGCACTGCTCTTACGTCTTTTATTTGCCAAGGTATCCTCCCCAATGGACTATTGCATCCTCCAAAATATGGAACAAGTGATTGGTGCAGGCGGATGAAAGTTGATAGAACTGACTTCGATTCATCATTAGTGATTCCGATTACAAACGAGCATCTTCATCCAAGGGCGGTTTTACCTTCTGATAAGTTAGACAGTGTATTTCCAATTTTTCATGACAACATCGCTAGTTCTGCAACGGGAAGCTTTTTTAGTGAGAATACTAGCCATTATCCTCAACAATTTGGGGGCCAAAATTCTGATTCTCACTCTCTGGTACAGAATACCTCATTTGGAAATGGCAACTTAACTGCTTTTGATACAGCATCAACCATTCAAGGATTCTCAGGGATCACAGAGTCTGGTTGTGCTCTCTCTCTTCTGTCACCCCAACCACAGAATTCTTCGGACCACTCATCAGGAATTCCTATGGCCTACCCTTTAACCAAGCAAGGTAGCAGTTTGTATCATATCACTGGCCAAGTATCTGACAAGCTTGTAGGAGTTGGCTCACAGATTTCATCAGCTGGTCTTTCGAATAGCTTCTCCTCATCGACAGTGAGTTCTATGGAAGGAAGTCCCTTGGATCCCATTCTCCTATCTGATAGTAGAGCTTCAATGAACTTTGGTGTGACAAGTAGGATTTATCAAGGCTCACATTTTGCCAATTCCAAGGACCATGTTTCCTGTGAGGATGGCACTACCATGGACTTGTTTCAACTGTCATCACAGCTTGATCGAGTTGAACGTCAAAGGCAATCCATGAATGTGAAGCAGGAAAACAATGCTTTTTGCTGGCCTCGCACGACTTAAAAGTTCTCAAGGAGGAAGGTATAAAATTTTTCTTTCGGAAATTGCAAAATCTATTTTTAAATGACTTAGCAAGTATTTAATTTGGAAAATTGAGATGTTTGCCTTGTCATTGCATTTGTTTTTGACATTGTAAGTTTCTATTTGAAGATGAATTCAGATTACCAAATAGAGTACACTGGCACCGGCTAACAAGCTAAACTGTAGTCCATCACCAACTGGTACAATTAGTAGGCCTACGGACAGAATTGTGCGCCTACCTAAAAATATTGATGTACAAGTGAAATAGCTTAAGCATGGCTCACAAGCCTATTGCAAGACTTTCTGTTGTTTTTCTTTATGGGATCCATTTCCTTTTTTTGTGTATGATGAATTTTCACTTGCATGGCAAAAGCAATAAAAAAATAATTGGTTTGTGTACCTAGGTTTCTGATTGTATTTATTTGTCTTTCCTCATCTGGCCATGATCTCAGGATAAATCTGCTGTGGATTCTATTGACACTGAAGCATACATAAATAAGCTGCAAAAAGTGCTTTGAAATAAATAATTTTCATTCGCAATTTTATTTTTGAGACTAATTTTTTGGATGAACACAGGAAACAGGTTCTGAAGCATATTGATAGCTTCGGAGACATCATGTTGGTATCTTGCAAAGCAGCAAAAGAAAGCAAGCAAAGCTTACAGAAGTAACCTTGGAATAAAGTTTAGAGTTTAGTGTGATCTTTGCAGGAGGTGTTAACAGTTTGCTCCATAAGCTTGACCATGTTGATTATTCTATTAGAAAATCTTTTCTTTTTAATTTAGATTATTCTATCAGAAAATATTTTCCTTTCACTTTAATAAATAATCAATGGCTCAACAATAGCGTCCAGAGTGATAATTATTGATCATGATCCTTTTATTCTTTCAAGTATAATGAATTGCATCAGTTTACACTTCCTAGCAATCGTTGTGTAAAGGAATAAAGGTATTGTTTTCATCGATCGCAAATACAAAAAGACATATGGCCATGTGAAATTGGATTTGTAGAAAGAATTATTGCATCAAAATTGTCATACCATAGAGTAGGTTTGACATGAGAAGCCTATTTCACTAAATAGTGAGTTGATCCAACATATAGTTCAGTAGCAACAAGAACATTACTTCAATATTTAGGTTCAATATTAGACTTGGCAACTGTAGACTGTTTCATGGCACTTTATGAAACGAGATTATAATCAAGGAAGATAAAAGTAACCCAAGGCAAAGTGATGATCATCAGGAAAACTAATCACAATAAGCTTGTATGGTTAGTGAGGTTTTGGTGAACTGATAGTCATAGGAGGGAGTGACTAAGATATTGAAGAATCTATTTAGTCCTGGTTAGTGATTATAATCAAGGAAGATAAAATATAATTCAATTTCAAGAACATAATTCAATATCAAAAACAAAAGAGATATTTAAAATCAAAGAAATATCGGTACATGAAGATATCATAAATTTATTTAAGCATATCATATAAAGTGTAAGAAACAAGAAATGACAAAATAATAATTCCCTCTGAATTTCAACACTCTCCTTGAACGTTATCACTCCCCCTAAATGTTATTACTTCACCTAACTCTAATATCACCAATCTTTTTACTCCTATTTGGAATCTTCAAAAATAAATCAATTAACCAAAAATACATAATATAAAGTATCATGCATCAAGCTAATTTTTTTAAAAAAATCAAAACATATTTGATTAACATTGATGAAATTTCACACTAAAGAGTACTATTACATAATTGAGGGGTCAAACCAAAAGGTCAATTTCGATAGAATTGTCCCTAATTGTGTCTAATCTAAAAAAAATAATCCTAATTTTGGTATTGTGCATAATTTGAAAGATTCAATTAAGGACCAAGGGCAAGTTTTAACAAAATTATAAGTTTAAATTGTAAAAAATAAAATCATAATTGTAATATCCAACAATTATTTTTTAAAAAATTTATAATTTTGAAAGCCCCAAAATTTCAAAAATAGAAACATAAAAGTGCCAAAAATACTAAAATTGAACAAAATTAAGGGTGTATCGATATAATTAAAAAGGGAAAGAACATTAACTCTTTTTACAATTTAACTATAAAGGCATCAATTCGAAAAGATAGCTTTTACTTAAGAAAAGATTGAAAATTCCCAATTTTGAAACAAGAAACAAAATTTCAATTTGATGCAATGTAATTAAGAATTCTATAAAATGAGGGATGATGTTTTTTTTAAGGAAAAGTGTGAATTATTTGGGTTTTTGGAGGATATAAACATAAAATATGAGAGCAAAAGAAAAGAGGGGAAAGAGATTTTAAAAACTAGAGGACTGATTGACCACATGCCTTAGCTAATCAACCAATGTTTACGTTTTACAGATAACTAAAAGTAAGTAGAACTGGTTTGGTTTTAAAATATGATCTGTTGGTCAACAAGTGAAGTATATTGGTTGACCTATATTTATGGACCAAGCATGGAGACCAAAATCTTGGGATAGAAGTGAGTCTCAAAATCAGGGCCATTGGTCGACCATTGTATTCAAGAAAGCTAAAAATAGCTTTAAAACTCAAATTTAAACATCAAAACATTTATTGGGTAATAACTATATCAATCAAGGATTATCATAAACCTTAAATTAGACTTGGAATACAAAAAGTCAATCAAGAAAATAAAAGGGGTTTATCATATATAATTTTTATCAAACATACCTAATTCTCTTCTAATTTAGCAAAATTTGTCCTTATTCAAAGTTTTAGCAAAATGACTACTATTATTGTAAATTCTAACTTAGTTTCCTCATTTGTTACAATAATCCATAAGTTTAGCTATCGAGGATCATATTTTAAAAGTAATTATTAAACACCTTTTCATAATTTAAACACGAACAATGAACACCAAGGGCTTATACTCAAATTTATATATAAATGTGAGCTATCATATACTGTTAAATTATGAACTAGTAATTACCTCATGTTGCATGTTGCTTATAAGATATTTGAATGAAAATTCTTTTTGAGTTTACAATCCATTGGAGGCTTCTCATCCTTCTTAGTTATCTCACTTGGTTCAATAATTGTTTCTTTTGGAAAATATTTGGTGGCTAAATTCTCATCATTCTGTAATAAAATCTTCTAGGCTTTCTTAGAGATAAGAAGGCTAGATTCACTATGATAAAATGTTTAAACTCCCTAATAATACTTAATTCAATAACTACCATTTTTACTATACACCATTTGCTTTGAGCCTTACAAACCAAGGTAATCAATGTGTTTTAGGAATTCAAATAAGTTGGTTCCTTCTTGTTTTCAACCCACACTTTTAAATATTTTCTTGACATTCTTTATCTAAGAAAAAAACCTATCAACATGTCCATACTTACCACAAAAGTGACATACTGTGTTATATGAATAATGATAATACATATATGCATTTCTGTATGTGTATGTATATTATAGGAAACTTCCTTTGGAAATTAAAGTTGTTGAATATTCTCCTAGGGCAGTGAAATGTCTTATGATTTTAAGTGATGCCTATTATGAATGGAAGTTTGATATATGTTTCTTTGAGGCCTAAAAGGGAGCGAACGAGTTTCCATGTTATCGTAGAAGTTATGCCTATTCTTTCCTTGATAGTATTAAACTCTCTATCTAGGTTATGAGCCATATATAAAATTATGATGTTTGCTTTTAGGTTGAGCCTCAGTGGATGTGTCATGTGCATGTTTAAGCTTAGATACAGATACTCCATGCTTATTTGTCATTTTAGGCAATGGTTTTTCGTTATGAAAATACTTTTCCTTGACAATTGTAGTTTTAGAATTGCCTTCACTTTCATAGATATATCTTATTCATGACTATCATTGGAATTATTATGAGTTCCTAGCATGTTTTTTAGTTTTTTTTTACTCCTTGTAGTAAACTTGAACAAAGAGTTCTTAGGGGAATCTACCTTCATTTTCAATGTTACATTCCCACTCATTAATTCATCCATGTCATGTCATAATTGTCATTGATAATCACATTTTTGGATGTTTTAATGCTATTCAATTCACTTATCATCTTTTCATTCTCACTCATGCATGCATCTAACTCTTTTTGGACTTCCTTAAGTTTGGAAGATAATTTCTTTCCTTTCTTACTCGTAATTTCTAGACTTTTAACTAATTCATCATAAGTCAAATCAATACCATTATCACACAATTTAGAGTTAGATGTTACCTCATTATCATTCATAGTGGTAAAGCACATACGAGCCATCTCTTCTTTTGAATGCTCCCTTTTGAATTCACTTATGTCATCCCAAGTTGATACTTTAAATGCTTTCTTCTTGTCTTTCTTCTCCTTCTTATAGTTTCTCCCACACTTCTCATTGTCTTTAAGTTAAGGATGTTTTGACTTTATATGACTTTATTTTCTACATCCAAAGTAAGTAATTTTAGAAAAGTTATGTTTTAAATCACCGTTACTTCTTTGAAGTCCTTTTTTTTTTGGAGAACTTCTTCTTCAAGCACTTTTTGAATTTTCTACTGAGTAAGCCATTGTCTTCTTGTTCACTTTCTCTAGTTGGTATCTCTTCCTCTTCACTTGATTCTTCCTTTAAGGATTTAAATGCTAAATTCTTTTTCTTTGGAAGTTGAATCTTCTTGTTTCTCTTGAAGCCTTATTTGGTACGCAAGGAGAGATCTAATAAGTTCTGCCAATGATAGTGTTGTTAGATCCTCACTTCTTGTATAACCATCACTATAGTTTCCTACGTCTTTAGAAAAGACCTGAGTAACTTTCTCACCATTTCTGCATTAGTGTAGGTCTTTCTAAGAACTTTGAGAGCATTAATAATATCAATAAATCTAGTACACATGCTAGGTGTGCTTTAATCATGCTTCATTTGAAACAATTTATTTTGATACGTTAGCATGCTTACTTTCCTCTCTTTCACTTGATTGGTTTCCTCATATGTAACTCTTAAAGTATGCAAATTTTATGAGTTGTTTCGTACATAGAGATCTTATTGAATTCATTTCTTCCTAATGCATAAAATGGGATGTGTATGGCCCTAGTATTTAAGGAAAATAATCTCTTAACTTGAGGTTCCCATTCTTCCTCTAATTTAGGTACCTCTTGTTATCTATAATTTTAATAGGAATAAAGGGACAATTTGACAATCTTTCCCAAAGATCTACACTTTTGTCCATTAGAAGAAGCTCATTCTAATTTTTTAATAAAGATAATCATTGTTATCAAAGAAAGGTGGTCTACTAATGCTTTATGCCTCTTGGTTGAATGATGATGATGATGCTCTTAAAATTGTAATTATGATCTTTGCTATACGATTTCAGTAGAAATACTAGCCTAATGGGCCTGCTCTGATACCACTTATTAGTCCTTAATGACACCCAAGAGAGTAAGTTAGGTGTTTACAAAATTCAACATGTTTTCTAACCAATGTTCTTAATTAATAACAATCAATATAAATAAGTTGGAGGAAATTACTTAAATATAAATTAATCAAAAAATTTAACAATAATTTTAAAAGGATAGGGAGGAGAGCACGCAATATGATTTATAGTGGTTTGCAAAACAATCAGTGCCTACATCTACTCCAAAGATACTTAGAATTCCATTATAATTATTCTTTAAAGATGAATAATAACCTTTGTACAATCTTTGTCGATAAGGAGGAACCTTTCTTACAATCTTCTTCCAAGGTAAAGAGGAACATTAATCCCACTTGGAACACTCTTAAAATATCTAACAACCCAATAAAAGATTACAACTTAAAAAATATCTCGCTTGTTCACTTGATAACTCAAAATGGCTCATTCACACAAATATGAAACAATAATGCTTTAATGATTTAAAACTCTTTGAAATGTATGTATACAGCACCCAAAACCTTCTCGATGCTAAAAAATAAGAAATCACTTATTTATAGCATTTTATGACTTTAAATAGCTATTAGAGCCAATAACTAGCCGTTATAACAGTTATATATGATGTACTGGTGGACCAATATAGCATATTAGTCAACAAGTATGTATTTAAAGCACCAGATTCACTAGCATTGGAAACTGGTCGATTGGTACACATGTTGGTCGACTGATACGAAATATTGGTTAACCAATACATCAACCAATGTTACAACAAACTTATGGTACATCAAATTTAACAACTTTAACCTATATTGATCGACTACTAACCTATACTAGTCAATCAATCATCCTAACAACATGATTTTATCAAATTGAAATAATCAAAACCAATTTTAAAAACCCAAATATGATTAAAACACTTACCAAAATATTCTCCAAAGATTATTTGAAAGATCATAAGGCTTTTGTATTAAAATCAAAAGCTTCAATGCCTCTTAACGAATGTAAAGACTCATGCAATGAAGTAAGATGAAATGGTTATGCATAGTGAGCCTTTTGAACCATTAAGTTAATATAATTATCTTAAAAATAATAATATGAAATGTGAAATGACCCTTGATCTCCTTTTTTTTTCTTGTTTTGATCTTCTTTTTATTAGTTGCAAAATTCAAGTTTTCTTTATCAACTTCATGCACTATCTTGTTGAGTTTATAACTTCATTTTGTTCTAATATTTCTTTTCATAAAAATAATAATATTATAGTAATTATGTTTTGTTATCATTAAAACATCAATTGGAACCTCCTTTGGTTCAACATCGTCTAAAATCTTGTTTACATTGGTAATAAGCTTATCAACAGTGTTGGATATAATTGAGAGTTACTCAATGATTGATATGAATCATTTCTTTAAGTTGTATCTTTTGTCAAAGTAGAGACTATTGGGAGATTGATTGTTGTATGAACTATCTCTTAACCCTAAACTCAGAGGTCACAAATAGTATATAGCCAAGTGCAAGTTATACAGTGGAACTGAAGAGTGAGGTAGTAAGGAAATAATAGACAAATTTGTCAAGTTTTTCCCATTTAAAATATTTTGGAAGCAAATAATCATCATTTGAGGTACTAGATGGTGAGGAAAAGAGTACCAAAAATATAGTCAAAGGGATCGGAAGTGATGAGAATGACTTGAATCATATTACACTATATAAGGTAATTTGATGAATCTAATTTAGTAATTAGCAAATTGGTGTTTTAGTTGAATGAAAGAGTAGGTGAATTCAAGTTATCCATTCGAGTATAGCATTTTCTCTATATTTTGTTAGTTTTATTAAGAACTAAGGGTGTTGCTGGTATTTTTCTATGTGATTGGAGTTTATGGCGAACGTTTGGTAGTGTAAATAAAAAAATGCTGGCTTGTTGGTCAATGTATATGCTTTAATACCATGTAAAAGAATAAAGGTATTGTTTTCATTGATTACAAATATGCAAGGCATAAAGCCTTAATATATATATATATGGTGTTCATTTTTTTAGGATGTTCAAGATTCTATTGTTATAAAAATATAGTGAATAATCATTATGAGATAAGATAAGTGTTATCTTTATGATTGATATTAGATATTTTATATACAGTTAAGGATTGTGAGAAAATCTGCATATGGTATTACGATGAGCTGATGAAAGTTTTTGAATTAGAATACTCAATTAACTACAACTAAAACTATTAAATAGATAGATGCCAATTTCTCTAATAATCATAGTTAGGAAATAGAAGTAATATAAGAAGAAAATAAATAAAGTAAGAACATAAAATTTATATAGTTTGGTTAATATGTGACTTATATTTATGAATAAGGAGATATATTTCTTTTAAAATTATGAGAAAGACAATATAAGAAGAAGTATGACAATCACAACAACTTGTACAACTCTTAGCATGGTATTTATATGGAAGTTTCAGTATAGTGAAACCTTATTTTTATAAAAGCTTAAGATTAGTAAACTTCTATTTTCACATATGGATAACATTAGGAAAATTTTATTCAAGGAATATCTCATAATTCTCAACATTAACTTGAATTTTCCAATATCTAACTAATAATCACTCCTTACCATACAAGCCCATAAGGAATTCAAATTATGTGAAAATTCACCTAGTCTAAACTATGCCTAAACTTTTTTCATAGATAATGTAACACCCCATTCCCAACTGACATATGCACGTGTGTCTATCAGATACACGTGTACATGCCTGTTAGAAATGAGATGTTAACTATCTTATCTTCACTGTACATAATATGACATCATACATTAAACCATCAATCACACATTTTCTAAACTCAAAATGTTATCACATTAGTCAAAATCCATAATTTACATCGTTTCATATAACACAATACCATCCAAGGTTTACAACATTATCCTATGAGCTTAAACAACTCAGTACACACTAAATACAACAAACATGAAAATAAAAGCGAAGTCCTCAATCTCAGTTGATCGACCTCTGAGCCAAATCTGACTGTAACAGTTGCACAAAATATGCTTCTACGGAGTCTTAGACGTTAGGTCGTCTCACTCTCGAACCTGAAAAGCAACAGTGCAATTTTGATGAGCTTTGCAAACTTAGTAGAGTAGCCATCCTTAATGATTCACTCATGTCATAAAACGAGATCAATTATAGCATGTAATCATACAGCTCAACTCCACTTAACAAATACTATCACAGATAAATCATTTCTCAGATACACAGTTCAATCATATAACAAAATTCACACAACTTTGCAAATCATTCAATGAATTCAAATTTTATGCGAATGCGACATGTATGAGACTCACATTCATTTTTATTTTGTTGTGACTGTGTGCTTTTACAGTAACCCAAATTATTGGGCTTAGTCAGTCAGTCAGTGAATCATTGATCAGAACAAGCCATAGGCTCGAACCACATATGCGAGAGTTTAAAAGCTTATATCAGTAACAGTATCAAGAGCCACATCAGTCACGACTCCTTTATATTACATGCATTGGAATGAAGTGCATGTCACAATTCAGTCATCAAATCAATCACTTTCATTTACATATAATATAAGAGTATATCAGTCACAGTAGTAATGGTCATCAGACTAGGTCCAGCATTCAACCTTTCAGTTGAGAATCAAAAAATCATTTAGGCAGACACATTCACATTCAAGTAGCACTTCCAATATCATTCTCATTTATCAACACAATTCAGTAAAATTCAATAAGATCGCAATACAAGTCCATAATGTAATAAACAATATGGTGAGACCATCTTAGGTTACTCACAGTATGCTCCAAACAGCTATTGCCTTGATGTCTCGGCAATGTCTAGATGTGGTCGTTCAATGTGCTCCTCTATACATACAATACATATACATATCACAATATTGCACAATTTTGTATTCATTGATCCTCATTCATATAAACTAACTATCTACAATGTATGTTCATGACAATTTCGGGTATCTTATTGAAATTCTCATCATTAAATCGATCACATATCAAAGCCCTCATTAATATTATTAGTACTTATAATTTGGACCATAATAAAGTAATGTGAAATCAATTTCATAATCTAATTGACCACTTCAGATTTTCTACCCAGATGATTTCGGGTCAAATTTGCTTAATTAATATGATAGGGTAAATGACAAAATTAGGCAAAACTCTCTTCTAGAAAGTTGTTCTCCAATGTGTTAAATTTCTAATGACTCCAAAATTATCCAATTTGATTCAGTATTTTATGAGTTATGCACAAAATACCACAGACTATATACATTTGAACTTTTAGCTAGTACATGATTATACCTCAAATTGCACAACTCATATCTTTCAGCTCAGATATCCAAAAATTACAAACTTTATACCAATTTAAATATAAGAGAATAAGTTACAACTTTGATGAAGACAACTTACCCTAACTCGGCCCACATCGATACAGTTTATTCAATAACCACAGGATATGATTTCTGTCCCTGATAGTGCTTCAGCTTAAGCTACAACTCACTTTCATGCCAATTTTGAAAATCATAGAGACAGAATTAAAATTTGACTTCTTCCCAAAAGTTGTAGAATTATGTCTCTAGTTCAATTTAAAACAAGAATAATTTAATTTGGAAATCTACAGATCCAAATATAACCAAAATACCGAAGCATGTTTAAAACATTCCAGTTATCAAATTCCAGCACACCTTAGCATTTTCATCCTAACACCCCCCTTTCGGGATAACTTTGCATGATCTTTATGAAAAGAAAAATGGTGTGTTTCACTAACCCTTTCTTCTAGACAATTGTTCCACTATGTTTCCAGTTTGTAATAACACCAAAATTGTGCAATTTGATTCAGTATACTGAAAGTTATGTCCAAAAGAATTCAAACTGTTTTTAAACTGTAACAGAATTCCTAACTCTAGTTCTAGCCAGATTTTGAAATGATTAGAGATAGAATTATCATTCGGTTTCTTCAGAAAAGTTGCATAAATATGTGTCTATTTTAATCTGAATCAAGAATCAACTCATTCCTAAATCTATAGCTAAAGTTATAATCAAACTACCAAGACATGTTCAGTGAAAGTGTTCCAGTTCATAATATTCCGGCATGCATCTTCGCCAATATCTCACATATGTCATTCCAATTCAGACATAATTCTCATACTACTAAACATATCATAAAGATCAGATTGTTACATACTTGTTAGGGTTTCAATTCATCTCAAACTCTAGATTATATCAAGTCTCCATGTAAGCAAAATTCATCACCAACTTAAGATGAAAACAAGTTGATTTTGGACAGCAAGATGAAGGTAGCTTTCAGTTGGTTTTATTGGCTATTTTGTGAGAGATTAAGGAGTGAATTTCATGTACCAATTTAGCTAGGGCAAAGACCAAAATACAGAGAAAAGTTTGAAGCAATTTCATGGAAGAGATATGAGAGAAACAACATAAATGATGCTGCTGAAATTTGCTTCATCAACATGCTAGAGGTCACCATTCAAACACAGCACTTGTCCTAAGGCATGTCTTACATTTGCCAACTCAAGATGTTGCCACTAATCCACTTTAGATGCTGCCATTTGTCACCAATTAATCAGTCCATATGTATCCTAATTATTGGTTCACTTGTCACACAATAATTGACCCATTTGTCATTTAATTACAAGTCCATTTGTCACCAATTAACTATGCCAAATGTCACTCAATTTTAGGCTTAATCATCCAAAATTTTCA
>JAOQMR010000007.1:11245938-11267050 GCA_027563865.1 Erythroxylum pelleterianum | reverse complement strand
AAATTTTGGTAAAATGGGTTTAAAGAAATGAGTTTGAGGATTTATATGAATGTATAAGAAATGATGAAGATGAATGATGTGAAAAAGAATAGAGATGTATGGATTGATTATGTTTTGAATAAGTGGTTATGTTGAATGAGTTTGAGTAAAGAGAAATGAAATGAAAAAAAAAATTGTATCAATTTCGGATTAACCCTTCGTTTCGATTCCACCTTTAGTTCAATTGCTTTGCCTCTCTAATTGTTTTCGCTTCGTTTTCCATTCGAGAGTTGGATTCCGGTAACGGGATCCAACATTGATTCTTCAATGGCATTTTTGAAATGGAGGGGTTTATGGATCTCATCTCAAGTTGTTGGAACAAAGAAGTGATAGGGTTTAAAGCATACCAACTTATGCAAAAACTGAAAATGGTAAGAGTTACATTTAAAAGTTTCAATTCGGGAAAAGCTCAGAATCTCTCAGATCTCAAGCACTAACTAACACAAACACAAGATAACTTCTATAATTCTCCATATAAAACAGATTTAAGAATAGTTGAATTACACTTACTTAAATAATATCAATAGGCTCCTAATCTTCAAAACCATTTTAAAGCAAAAAAGCAAGAGTTATTTGGCTGAAAGATGGAGACTCCAACACCAAGTTCTTTCATACTCAATCCACTTTAAGAGAAAAAAAAATAGAATAGCTCAATTGAACGTTAGTGAGGGGATTATGCACTCAGATGAGGAAGCACTACTAGTTTTGACAAAGAACTTCTTTACTCAGCTAATGGGCCATGAGAATTATGATAAACCTACCTTTAATATGAAGAGACTCTTAGAAAGCTCAATCAATCATGATATAAAATAGTCTCTAGTTTCCCCATTCACTGAACATGAGGTTACGAAAGTGGTATTCAGTTTGCATTCATCCAAAGCTCCAGGCCCCGATGGACTTTCAATAGGATTCTTTCCGCAAACTTGGGAGATCACTGGGAAATTATTCACTGCAACTGTCATTGAATAATTATCTTCCTCTAAATTGCTTCAAAAGGTAAATCACACTTATATCTATCATATGCCTAAGAAACAACAACCTTTGAATATGTCAGATTTTAGACCAATCTCTTGTTGTAACATAATTTATAAATTCATTGCTAAGCTACTTGCTGAAATATTGAAAAAGGTTCTAAAGGAAGTCATCAATAACTCACAAGGTGCTTTCATTCTTGAGAGGAATATTGGTGATAACATCTTGCTTTTATAAGAACTGACAAAAGATTATGCATTAGGAAAGAGAATCAGAAGTTGGTTGCTAAAATTTGATTTCTTTAAAGCATTCGATACACTCAAATGGAGCTTCGTACAGATTTGTTTAGAAGCAATGGATCTGCCTGCTAAATTTGTGAAATGGATAATGAATTGCATCCAACCCATCTCACTTAGGGGGCGGTTGGTTCGTACAGGAAAATGAATATAGTGAAGAATGAGAATGGATATTATTATTATAATTATGATGGTTGGTTGAGAGGAAGGAATGATTACTATTACCATTGATAGTGGTTGGTTTGTAAAAATACTAAGAAATAAAAATTTATTATAATTAATTAATTTATTATAATTAATTAATTATATTGTAATTAATTAATTACAATATTTAAATTAATGAATGAATTATATTTTAATTAATTATAGTGTAATTAATTAATTACAATATATTATTAATTAATGAATGAATTATATTTTAATTAATTATATTGTAGCTAATTAATAATATTTAATTACAATATTTTAATTAATGAATAATTATATTTTAATTACTTATATTGTAATTAATTAATTATTTTTTAATTAATTATATTGTAATTAATTAATTACAATATTTTAATTAATGAATGAATTATATTTTAATTAATTATACTGTAGTTAATTAATTATTAATAATATTTTAATTAATTATATTGTAATTAATTAATAATTATATTTTAATTAGTTATATTTTAATTCATTGTAACAAGCCCACCTTTACTTAAAAATGATACCCATTCCTCTAGATTAGGAGAGGAATGGGGCATTACCAAAAAATGGGTAATCAAAATAATGACTCTATAATCATAGTCCCTTACCAAACTCAATTTTTCATTCCATACTCATTCCCTTTTTTTCATACCCATCAAACAAGCACACCCTTAGCGTGTTAGGCAATGGAATACCCTTTGAGCTATTCAAAAATGCAAGGGGAATAAGGCAAGGGGAATGGTCTAGACTAAAGATCAATTATGAAAAAAGTAACTTGTACTTATCATCAGATTTGAGGAATAAAGTTGATTTCAGTAGTGTTACCGGCCTGAATATGCACCCCCTTATTCAAATATCTTGGTGTACCCATCATCTCTTCAAAACCAAAATTCACTGATTGTATTCCTCTCCTTGAAAAGTTAAAATTCAAGGTTAATGCATGGTAAAACCGTCATCTCTCATACGCTACCAGATTGTCTCTTATTATTTATGTACTTAGCAACATGCATTTACATTGGACAACTCACATTATGCTGCTTAAGAGGGTCACAAAGGAGATTGACAAAATATTGAAAGCCTTTCTTTGGTCTAGAAGAACTAAAGTGAAGTGGAGTGAGATCACTAAATTGAAGAAGCAAGGTGGTTTGGGAATTATACTAGTCTCCATTATGCAAAAGGTGTTATTAAGTAAGAGACTATGGAGACTCTTTACGGATAGAAGGGCTTTCTGGATAAAATGGGTACATGAATATCACCTTAGAAACACAAATTTTTAGCAGATCTCAACCTCAACTTAATACTGTTGGATCTTCAACCAATTTCTAAACTTGAGAAGCATCTTATACCCTTGCGTCAAACACAAGGTGGGAAATGGAGAAAATACTTGGGTATGTTTCGATAATTGGTCATATGTAAGTCCTCTTATACATAGACCAGAGTTATCTCAGCTGAGAAACATATTACCAACAAAATCTAAAGTATCAGCTCTTATTCTTAATGGAGACTGGTATGAAAATTTTAGAGACTTCTCTGCATTAGTTGAATATTTACTTGACCTTAGTGAAAGAAATAGTGAAGGAAGATATCATTCTTTGGATCCTAAGCTCGTAGGGTAAGTTCACAAATGCATCCTGCCATACAATCTTAAACAGATTTTCTCTAAATGTGCCCTAGTACAATCTCCTTCGGAAAAACTCATTAAACCCAAAGGCCTCATTAATCACTTGGCGAGTGATTAAAAATAGGCTCAGGACAAAAAATAGGTGGTTTGGACAATGAGACTCAATTTGTGTTTTATGCAGGGAGGATGAAGAAGATAGAAACCACCTTTTCTTCACTTGTAGTTATTCTAAAGTGTTATAAGGTATAATTCAACTTATGCTAAACATGGTTAATCATATACATGATTGAGAGCACACATTGAACAAAATCATCACTCATACTAGACCTAGATTGTAGAATGCTATCCTCCTTATAGTTGCGTTCATAACTACTATTTACATACCGTGGAAAGAAAGGAACAACAAATTATATAAGGACATTGGAGAAGATAAATACCCAGTTGCTAACAGAATCCTAAATTGGACTAGCACTGCCATAATTGCAAAAAAAAAAAAATAGATCACTTACTCACCCCTAGAATTAAAATCAAGTGGAACATGAAGTGGAGACTACCATTCTCTAGAAGTTGATCTTCTATGTTTTTACCCCCTCAACACTTTTGTATTCAGTTAGAAGCTATATGAAAGCTTATAACCTGGAAATCATTGTAATGTTATACTAGTTTTTACTAAAGATAATACAAATTCATTTAATTTTTTTAAAAAAGTTATTCATCGCCATTCTTACTAAAATCTCATAAGTATTTCACATTAATTAACATTAATATGTTAGAGGAAAAAGAAAAATGCTCAAAATGAAACAAAGAGAAAACATAGAATGTCAAATTCTCAATTCAATAAATATATTTTAAGTAACTGAATGATGAATCACAATGTCAAGATATCTATAATAACTATTTGAACTTCATGACTGAGGATAAAGTTTAAACTTAACAAAAATTTATTTAGAACATTTAATATCTAGAAAGTGTAACATATTAAGTACGTTATAGAATGGGGAATAAGAGCTCTTTACTCATCATTGTATAAGCTTTAATTTAAGCATCAATGTGTACAAGGGCTAAATCAAAGCCTATTTTAGGTAATTTCTTATGCACTCACTAATTCTTATAATTATGATGAATTTATTGTCAATCACATCAATAAATTTGCTCATAAATTCCAAAATCAAATGAATTTTATCCGTTAAATTAGAAATTATTATCAAATAGTATAGTTAAAATTTTATCCTTTAAATTAGAAATTATTATCATTAGTTTAGACTAAAGAGTGTTATTCATACAAGTATAAATTTCTTTATAATAATCAAACAACCCAATTATTAAATTTTTTTACTTCTTCAATTATCATTTCTTTAATCTACGGTTTGTTATTTTCCCTTTTTCACTAAAGTTTAAATGATTAATTTAGTAGCATAAGAAGAGATTAAGATAAGTGGGATGTGTCTCATTTTTAGAAACATTAAGAACCCACAGAAGAGCAAGGACAACATTGTTCTGAGGGGAATTACTATGCAGGAAATTTGACTTTGTTCCGCTGGTTTTTCCCCAAGCTATTAGGCACATGGAAACACACAAGAAAAGCTTGATGATATTAACGAAGACAAAGAAAAGGTATCTTGTTAGTTTTGATACTTACTCCCCAGGAAAAAAGCAAGCCTGCTTTGGACTGGACCAACTCCTACTCCTGTCATTACTCATTTGAGTAGTCCTTCAAATGCTTTTGTTTTGTTGTTAATTTGTCGTTGGATCATCTGACCGGCCAAGCACTGGTGGGAAAAACAAAGATGGTCTATCATAAATATTCACATTATTATGGACCTTGTCCAGTAGTTGCTGTTTGATTTTTTTTTTTTTTTGGGTTGTCTACGAGATATTTTAGGAGAGTTTCAACTATAAGAAGATATCTTTAAGCTATCATCACTTCAGACTAATCCCCACTCAAACCAGGTAGGTAGGTAAAGCTCTGACTCCAAGTTTTAAATAGCTGCATACATAAATAAAGTTTGAACCCGCAACCTCACTTAAGCCAAGAGAGCCCTTTATCAATTCATAATGTACCGTAAGTTCATAATTTCATTTTTAAGTCTTTGAAAGGTCCACATTTGTTGATAGTGCTAAGTGAAGCATTGAAGGTGGAAATTTGGCTAGTTGGAATATTTAAGGCCTAACTTTGAGTGACATGTCACCAAACCTTTAGAAAGGTCTGCTTTGGCGCTTTGGAAAGTCGCTTGCAAAAGACGCAAATTGGAACTCTTCTACTATAGTTTTATGCCCAGAATTGACCATTTGGTCAGTAAGTTCGGTTTTAGGCTTTAGATCATTCAAAACTCAAATGACTATAAAAGTGAGAGACTTGACTTTATTAACCAACCAAGTTTGGTGGAATTCGATTAGTATCAGCCCAATCCTTGCCAATCTGAATAATTCACGTCAAATTAAGGAATTTAAAAATCAGTTCTATTTGAATGCAGACTTCATTGTTATTGTTCTACACTGATAACATTTAGACAAAAAGAATCACCCCCATGAACCAGTAAGCTAAACAATCCAAAGCTTCCCTAAGCAAAAGGGGCTCATGGAAAACAATCCTAGGCATGACAGCCCAAATGGTAACATCTCTGACCTCATAACTTCTCCCTCCAAACTGGCAATCTACTTTGCTGAAACAATGGACACTTCACTAAAATTCCTACTTTGGTTCAACTCATCCCATGCTTCAATCCATGTGAGCATGGCATCTGCTAAGTTGTTAAAGTAGTCGTCAACTTTGCAAAGTTTTGCCTTAACTTGCTTGGATAGTTCAATGTAGCACTTCTGCACAGTGGTGCAATCTTTTGGAAGGACTGCAGACTGGAAAAATGGGATCAACTCTTCTTGCCAGTAGATTCCTTTGTATTCCTTCTTGAGGTTCACAAATGGATTACTTGCCTTGCTGTGCCAGATGTAGGGCAATCCTGTCTTCACTCCCAAACCCAAGTGGTCACAAATAACCTATATGTTCATTAAAACAGAAAATTTGTCAGCTGGAATAAAAAAAATAATTTAATAGTTGACAGGTTAGGAAAAACTGTGTTGAAAACAAGTTGAGAAAATTCTTAATAAGGTGAGTAAACACCTTGGTGCACCATCCAGCCCACATATCATCATAGCGTCCAATTGGTTGCCCATCGCCCATGAGACCAAAGTACATTGCAGGACCAATCAGTTCACGGTTGAAAGCCAGATTCATACCACACATGGGGAAGAGGGCTCCTTTTGGTATTGTCAACACGGCATCCACATACCTGGAAGTGAGCACCTTTTTGAACACCTCTGTCACAAATGAATAAATAGTACCTGCAGGTGCATGAAAGTTTACCTGGTGTTCCTCTCAAGAGGCTTTACAAGCTGCGTGGGGGCATCATAATCTGGAATGTTAAGCCACAGGCCATGGGATACAGCTGTTGGCACACCCTCACGAAGGCTGAATGGATAGCCACGAACAAAATCTGCACCTTGTCGGTATGGATCATACAGAGTATTGAAGAAAAATGGAGTGGATGGACTCAGAAGGTTCTTTATGTGCTGCTCAAGAGCATTAATCTTCTTGCCAGATGGTTCCTCAGCGACCTGTATTACACATAGTAAAATTGGGATCACAGTTGGATAACTAATTTGAAGTTGAGGATAAATTCAATACATGTAAACCTACATAACACTGAAACAGCTAAACAAGGAATACGTAATAAAAGATGAGCACAGGAAGGTCTCAAAATCTAATGGATCCAACATATGGATAGATTACAAGATGGAAGCAGGAACTAACAAACACCATGGGGAAATAATCTATTGCAAAGAAATAGTGAATGCTTGCCAAAAATTTCAGTGGTCAATGCTAGGATTAAAACCATAAACAATGGACCCTTGATACATACGACAGGCTCCGGTACTAAATAAGTATGTCCAAAAAGCTAAGCAACTCCCAATGTTTACAACCAGAACTCTGATATGTCCAAAAAGCTAAGCAACTCCCAATGTTTACAACCAGAACTCTGCCTTTCATTGATGATAGTAGAAGTATCAAATAGTTTCAGGAATATAGTTGCTCTCCATTCCAGCAACCAGCTAGAGATAATTATCTTGGAATCAAGAACACCAAAATTCTTCTAATCCATTCTCATTAAAATTATTTAAAGAAGTCATCTTGTTGAACAATTTAATAGAAAGTAAAATCTGTGAGTCATATTGAAAAGAATCAAATTGATTTTAATCCATTAAACAAATAATGCTTGAAAAACACTAGACAGGTGAAACCAAAGAGATCAAAGCAAGGAACGTTAGAACAGAATGAATACGCGATAGATACACATACAAGGAATAAAACAGAAACTACACAAACAATAAGAAATTCAGATCCAAGTAACGATCTGAAAAAAGCGATGTACTACCAGATCAAACAAATTCTAATAGACCACAACTTATACTAGTCAGAGAACTTTAAATCCTACATGCAAGGTAACAGAAACCAAATCCAAGTGCCTCAATGCAGAGCCTCAATGATCCCAAAAGAAAAACAGAGGAAAAAGTTCTTCATATTGAATTGAAAATTTGAAGCTTTCTGATAATTTTAACTTACAAAGCAGTCATCATCAATAGTGAAGATATACTTCTTTTTGGAAACTAGGAAGCCAAAGCACCTACAAGCAGAGTCCTTGAAGGAAATACAAGAAGCCTTAGGACCCAGAATTCGATTAATGTCGTTCCTGTTATAGAGCTCGTAATCAAAACCTTGAGGGACTTTGATGGTCTTGTTGGGGTCACCATCTTGGACTATGATAAGATGGTAAGGTTGGAAAAAAGGCCTCCACATCTCCAAGAAATCAAGGTTTCTGATGGTAGGTATGACTATGTCGAGCTCTTCCTTGAGCAGAGGAGTCGGTGATACGGTGGTGGCGGCCATTTTCCGGCGGCGACAAAGAGTGGCGAAGCAGTAGAGGAGACTGGCTTGTAGATTTGGACAAGTTCGTAACTGCGAGTGTCAAGTATTTGTAGTGTTTAGTTAAGGTATGAAACCGCGTACATCTAGCCAACGTAAAGGACAAACATACCCAGAGAGGATCTAGCTGTCCTTTTAATTCTTTTTTTTTAGAAATTAAATAAACCTTTGCACATTTGCTTTATTTTTAATTATTTATTATTATATAAATAATAAATTTCATTGAGATACAATTAGGATGGTCGAGATACACCGTACAAAGAAGAGTTGTATCGAATGTTTTAAAAACCGAATCGGACATCGAACCGGTTGAAGGAAAGGTTTAAGGTTTAGAGGTTCAACCGATAATGAACCGCTATAAAATCGATATATCATAAATAAGAAGTAAAACTTATAAGAATAAGTAAAAATAAAATATTTTATTGAAATAAAAATACACCAATGTCTATTTTTGAAGGAGGTTGTGTCTCATTATCGTCAAAAGCTTCAAATTCTCTAACGCTATTTAAAGATTAGTAAACTACGCTTTCATCTAAAGTATTTGCATTAACTTCTTCTACTGCATTAAAATAAATTACAAATTAGTAATGTATGAAATTATTCTCAATTGTAAACTTGTTATACAGTATAATTTTAACTTAAAAATGATCAAAATAAGATATGAACTAACCATCACTAGATATTCTTAATTCATTCGTTGTGAAAAATATATTTTCTTCAAAAATCATCTTTTCAAGTTCATTATAATCAAGATCAGGCGATGATTCTTCTCCTTCGATCTAAAAATCAGTATGTTCAATACAATCAATATCAACTAGATCATATGTTCTTTTCTTACTAAACGATCTGAATACACAATAGAGAAATTATAAAAATCAATAATAAAAATAAAATTATTGAAATAAAAACAAAACTATAAAATAGTAAAATACTTGTTCTTCATTCTCATATTATAAGTAACGTAAACAAGGTCTTTAAGTCTTTGATGTTCCAAATGATTTCATTTCTTTGTATGAATATGTTCAAAAACACTCCAATTACGTTCACAACCTGATGCAGAAGCTGTTTGATTGAACAACCTAATAGCGGGTTTTCACAATATTGGAGCACTGTTACCAAATAATCTCCACCACTCATCTGTATTTTAAATTAATAGTTATGATAAAAATATATATTATTAATAAGTAAATAATGAATTAAAAGTATAAAACTTACCTGGCTGCATTTTTTTCAATGTAAGTTCTCTATTTGCTGATGATCTAGCAAAACTCTCTAAACCTTCACGATACAATTTAATTTCATTTATCGTTTGTAATCGCTCTTCAATAGACAATCACATCAAACAAACCACCCATAATATTAATTGTACGTTCTTCTCCACGATATAAGCAATAAGGATTGAGAAAATAAGCTGCTAAATGGATCCTTTAAGTAAGATGCTTATTCCATCGTTGATCAATAATATCTATATAAGGCTTGTACAATTTCTCCTTCCCTTTAAAAATATTTATAATTGTTTTGTGAGCTCTATACATACCGTCATATATATATATATGTATATATATATATATGTATAGCTTATCATCTGAATCAACAATCCTCAACAGCATTATATGCGGAGCCACAATCTTCACAATGATCAAACAAGCATCCCAAAATTTATTATCTAAAATAATAACACAAACTTCTTTTCCTTTTTCACTATTTGATAATTTATGACTTGAAAAGTGTTTACTTATCACTAAATTTTGAAGTAGTTACTTATGTTCATAAACACTTTTCAAAGTAATAAATATAGTTGCAAACCTAGTAGCAGCGGGATGAACGATCTCAACACAATCTTCTTATTTTCTTAACCAAGACAAAAATGTCACGTGATTATACATAAAAATTGTGATCTTAGATGCGCGCGAAGCAAGACTAGAAATATGACTCATACCACCAATATCTTTTAAAATAAGATTTATACAATGAGCAGCGCATGGAGACCAATAAATATGCCCATACTTTGATTGTAATAAGTACTCAGCTGATACATAATTAGCTGCATTATCTGTAACAAAATGCACAACATTCTTTGAAAAGGTAATCCTGAAAATGAATGCAATGATCGTTTACCTATGACCTGTTGTCTTGTTTTTTCTTACAGTACCCTTACCTCAGGGTCAGGGTTAGGGATGGCAAAAATGTATTCCTTCCTTACTCCGTTAGATTATTTCTAAGCATCCAACTTACGGATACTAACTAATATATAGCTCTTTAACAGCTTTACTCGTTGTTATGTATTACATGATTAGTTCTTAAAGAAAGCATGACTAATTTGGTCAGTAACTCACTACCTTCATAAGATTTAGAAGGAAATGTGAATTCCAAGGCAAAGAGTCATAAGCTCAATAATATAAAAGAGGAGTCCATATCCTTTGTCCAATATTATGGTGTCTTATTGTGTCCAATAAATCTCAGCCACTTGTAACAAATGTGGTTGGAGAGTTGCGGAAAGAAATATATACAAAAAAGTCATATATACCAGCTCTTCATGAAAGATAAGCAACCATTTTTCTCTTGCCCCTCTTTCGTTAAAAGAGGGGACGGTGGTTGTGGTGGAGGGTAACCGTCATTGAAGTAGCCACGATAACCAGGAGGGGGTGTTGGTGCATAACCTGGAAGAGGGTCTGACTGTTGGGGCCCTAGTTCAGTTTACACCAAAAAGTGTTTTACAATGTCGCATAGATGAATGAATGGAACATTACTTCTAGAGAACGAAAATATGAAGAGGAAACATGGTAATGCTCCGACTGAATCCAACTTCAAATTGAAGATGAAAGACAAGACAACCCAATTGAACAAAACAAGAAACAAAATGAGACGTAATTTATCAAAATTGGTGACTGGCCAGATGGTAGTGGTGGATATTCAGGATCAAGACGCTGACAACTCATTTAATCATCATAGAACTTGTATTAATACATGCTATCAAGTTTAGAATTCCCTTACATGTTTAACTCCAAATTTTAACTCCAAAGAACCAGCTAATCTAGCCTTTCCAAGCAACAGAACACATCTACGATCAAGGTGCAAATCTTAGCACCAAACAGACAACATAAAAGATAACAAGATCTAGCTTCCTTGAAACAGCATCTTGCAAAGATGTCAAGTGATGATGATCCCAACTGAAGAAAAATCCAAGAGTTTGTGGTTGAAAGAGAGAGTTTTGGTGGAGAGGAGTAAAGGATAGAGAGAAGGCAGTAGAAACTTCAGATAAGCTGAAGTGAATCAGCATTTGCTTTGCAAGGTGTCCTGGTTTACAATGGCGATATGTCACACATGAAGATAAGCTACTTGTCCTTCAATGAATTCATCTACATGTCTTCATGTGTGGCTGCCAAATGTCACAATTTTATTAGGCGGCTATTTGTCACTCAACCAATGGTGCTAAATGTCATTCAATGTATAAGCTTAGTCATACTAATTTTCATGTACCAACTTATCTTGCCACTTGACATTTTCCTAGTCCAAATGTACATTTTAATACTTGAATTTCTAATGGTACCAATTAATTCCAAGTTACTAATTATGGTCCATCAAACCAAAATTTAAGACATATACAATTCACAATCATATCATAATTTTAACACCTATCACAAATACTTTCATGGACATGTAACATTTCTAATAGGAAATAGTTTGGGGCCTTACATTTTGACCTCAAAGTTTATACCTGATGAGAATAACTGAGGATACTGAGCTCCCATGGTTGATTCTGGTTCCTAAGTTGCTTACTTAAGTCCATGATTTTGCTAGAGTACTTTTACCAGAGGTATTTGCTTATTTATGAGTTATCAGATTTCTCTGGCTAAAATAGAAAAAGGCCCTTCCTTATAAGTAAAATCAGGTTGTACTTGAATTTCTTGCACAAGAATCTTATATGTATCATCAGATTGGTATCTTCTCAACATTGAAACATGAAACACACCATGCAACTTGGCAAATTCTTCAGGAAGAGCTAACTGATAAACTATTGGTTCGACTCTCTTAAGAATCTTATAAGGATCGATGTATCGTGGGATGAGCTTACCTTTCTTCCCAAACCGAAGTATGTGTTTCCACAGTGAAACTTTCAAGAATACCTTATCTCCTACCTGATACTCAATATCTTTCTTTTTTAGGTCAGCATAGGACTTCTGCCTATCACTGGCGACTTTTAATCTGTGTTAAATAAATTGAACGTTTTCCTCAATATCTTTCACAATATCAGGCCCAATCATCTTATTTTTACCTAATTTAGTCCAACATACCGAAGTCCTACACTTCCTACCATAGAGGGCTTCATAAGGCGCCATTCCAATACTAGTCTGATAACTGTTGTTGTAATCAAACTCCATCAATGAAAGATAGTTATCCTAACTTCTAGAGAATTCTAACACATAACCCCGAAGCATGTCTTCCAATATCTGAATAACTCGTTCAGATTATCCATCTATCTGAGGATGGAAAGGAATACTGAACTTGACTTAAGTACCCAAAGCCTTTTGTAGACTTTTCTAGAATCTCGTAATAAATCGAGGATCACAATCAGTAATAATAGATAATGGTACTCCATGCAATCTCACTATTTCATTCATATAGTTGCAAGCCTATCCAATGAATAATTAGGACGAACAGGCAGAAAATGAGTAGACTTGGTGAATTTATCCACAACCACCCATACAACATCATGCTTCCTTTGAGTGAGAGGAAACCCAGTGACAAAATCTATGGTAATGTTATCCCATTTTCATTGAGGAATCAAAATAGGATGTAACAAACCAGATAGAACCTAGTGCTCAGCTTTAACCTACTAACATGTCAAACATTTGGATGTATAATCCACAACATCACGATTCATACCTGACCACCAGTATTGTTACTTCAGATCTTGATACATTTTATTTCCACTTGGATACATTGTAAAAACAATATTATGTGCTTCAAACAATAGTTTTCTCTTTAAGTCATCACTAGCTAGAACACATAACCGATCTTTGTAATACACATCACCGTCTCCTTTTACAAAAAAGTCATATTGTTTACCTTCCTAAGTTTCCAAAACAAGTTATTGCAACTTATCATCAACTTTCTGAGCTTCACAGATTTCTTATTTCAAGGTAAGCCTAGCTTTTAACTAAGCTATGAAAACCCCATCAAATGTAAGTCCCCATTCACCTTGTTACACCGACAATGCCGAAATAGTTTTTCAACTTAAGGCATCTATCACGACATTAGCCTTACCTGGATGGTAATCCACAATACAGTCATATTCTTTAACCAATTCCAATCAACACTGTTGTCTCATATTAAGTTCCTTCTAGGTAAGCAGGTACTTCAGACTTCTATGATTAGTGAAGATCCTACACTTTTCACTATACAAGTAGTGTCGTCAAATTTTCAAAGTAAACACTACTGCTGCAAGCTCAAGATCATATATAGGGTAGTTATGATCTAACTTTACCTTTATGCTAGACAAAGGGTTTTCTTCATTTAAGCTACATTTACTACTTACACAACTCATTTCCGTAATCCACCTCTTCTCCGTCATTTCGTCCTACACTTAACCAACACACATTTTCTTCATTCTTCATCATCAATTCACATCATACATGTATAATTAACACCATATAATTTATTTTGACCATCAATTTCTAAAGATATTCAAAAATGCACCAACTTTCACCTAAAGGGGACAATTTTGGTTTTGACTTAATGAACCCTCTCCATGACATATTTAATTCATCTAAACCATGTTTCATGCGTAATCAAACATGGAAAACAACATATCTTAACACCAAACTCAAAATCCTAATGTAGAGAGAGATGAGACAAAATTTACCTATACTTTCCTTTAGTGATATCTTCAAATCCCTTGAGAATTTCTCAAATCTAATGATAGATTTGAGTTCTTTGACCCCAAATTAGCTTAGAACACTTTGGTTTGAGTTGAAAAGTCAAAAAGATGGTGAAACTTTGGGTGATGGCCGAAACCTCACTTCTCCCCCTCTCTTCTCCTTTCTTCTTCTTTCTTTTAATTAAAACTAAGTGTTTTAATGGCAATTCCACACACATGTAGAAGGGTCTAGAATTTGACTCTTCTTTGACCAAACAAGATGAATTTACCTTATTACCCTTAGTTATGTGAAATTACCATTATACCCTCCAAACTTTTCCTAAATTTGCAATTAAGTCCAAAATTTGAGAATGACCAAAACTTTTATTTTCATTTTGGTCCTTCGACTTTTGAAAATTATAATTAGGACCCTTGACTTTATAAAATTACAAATTGGTCCTCCAAGAATTGAAAAATTACAATTAAGTCCTTTAACTTTTACAAATTTTGCAATTAAGCCCATATATACATCAACTTTTCCAATTTAGATTTCTAAGTGTCCGATAAGTGTATAAATCATGTCTAATCACCTCTAAGGCATTAGAACACATTTAATTTACCCACCATGTTCATATCTATCCAATGGGCTCGATTTTACACACTTAAAAGCTTATATGTCGGAAATCTCTAAGATTTCGCATACTAATGAACTCTAAGTTCATGTAAGGGTATATATCATTATATATCACTGGCACACGTACCAAAAGGATTCAAATATATCTTTGAACTCATATATAACCATGTATATATCAATATACAGTAATATCTCCAAATACAGAAAAAACACAAAAGGGCTTAGAAAGTCCGGTGATACAAATATTACATTTCATTCCATTCTATTATAAAAACCCAAACCAAATATAACCTTAGGGTTCTAACAAACCACCTCTACTAAAAGAACTTACCACTGTCATCTAAATAATTCATGGGCACTCCTCTAAATGTGGTTTCCTCAAAGACTCCTTATTCAATAGCATATCTTTAATATACCATTTTCCCCCTCTATTGGGTTTATCCTTACTTTTGCTCGGATCATCCTTCACAAAGCCCATTACGTCCAATATAGCATAACTACTCATTCACAAGGCCCATTATGCCCAACATAGCATAATTATTAAGGTAGACTTCTTTTTTCAAGTCATTCTCTTTCTTCATGAAATTCATTTGCTCCTCACCCATCTTCTGTTTTGGACATTCATGAGCAAAGTGTGGCCTTTCATAAATGAAATAAGCAATATAATGTTTTTTTATTTTATACTTGTATTGAAAAGATTCACATACCCTCTCTTTACCTTTCTCTGAGTCATTTTATAGCCCACCATTGTTCTTGACCTTATTGCTAGATTGAATTGGTTATGGGATTTGGAGATCCGCCAATGCATCCGTAACCAATATCATGTTTGGTAGGTCTTTTACGTTCTATCTTCAAAGCTCCATTTGTGTCTAACCTTACAAACGGCTTATGAAGTTGAATAACTTGTCTTCCTTAGACATATTCTGCACATCCAACATCAAAGATGTAAATTTCCTTACATAATTTCGCATTAAGCCATCTTGTTTCAAACGCTTCGAAGTTTCTTTCGTAAGCCATGAAATCTTGTTCAGAAGGAATTATTCCGTTAGCTCCTTTTTCATCTTCTCCCAAACATTAATTGGAGGTCTACCTATACTAATGTCATTTGAGGTTCTCATTCTCCACCATAACTTTGCATCCTTCACCATATATATAGCCATGATTAACAATTTTTTTGAATTGAACACCTTTGCCACTACAAAGTACTCCACCTCCCATAAAAAATTTTATAACTCCTTGGTACTTCACTTACTATTGAAAACTTGAAGCTCTCGCACTTTCTCCAACGTGCTTTTAATATGCCTAGTGTTTTGCGTTGCAATGGCACACCCTAAGATTCTAATCTCCAATCTAAAATCCTCTTATACCTTCATCAAGTCTATAATTTGATGTTGCAACTATTGGACTTGCACCTCCAAAATTTTAAACTGAGATGAGTAAGAAGTGACCTCTTCCTCCCCTTGAGGAATTGACCCTATGAGTGGCTCCACTCTATTGGCTTACTTTGTCAAACTACTAACTCTCACATATTGAAATATAACTCTGATACTAGTTGTTACAAAGGTTTTCCTAGACACTAAACTTATTTTGAAGTCACACATACTCCTTTGCATGACAATACCACTTAGGTCCAATTAAGCAAGACTCAGACTTCATACATAATTGTCAACCAACTAACTTATTTTTTAAAACTTCACAACCCTCAAAGTGTTTAACTCTCACACTTGAGTAAGAATACCATGAAAGTATTAAACAATCATAGGCAACAATAAACACACAAGAGCTAAAGTAAAAACCAACCTTTATTATTTCTCTAAAAGTATACAAAGAAATGTTCTCTCTCAATATGTTCCCTTTCTCTCTATCTTTATTCCCAGAATTAAGACTCAAATAAGTTATTTATAGGCATTTTTGGCTTTATAATTCAAAATCCTATTTAAATTGAACTAATTAGATCACTTTTATCCTTATCATATTATATCAAACTAACTAATTATATAACACTTACATTCAAATAGGACTTTATCTGATAGGATGTAGCTACATCTCCACTAATAAGATAAGATATTACATTTAATTAAGAAAGATATATCCATATCCATAAAGAATTGCACATGATCCTTTCATATGGTCTTTATTTTTTAGAGTTGATGTATATCTATTATAATCTTATCATCCACATCATCCAAGATCTCCACTTAATCTCTATCCATTAAAGATTAGTCATCCAAGCCTAAAGCCTTTCATACCACACTGGTCAGGTCTATTGCTTACCCATGTCAAGTCCATTAGTTATGATATATCTATTTGAGCACACATTAATTCTTTAGAGCTGGCATATATCTCTCTTATACATATGATCCAGCTAACCTTTAACCCAAGGTCCATCTCAAGCTTCTTTTGGTTCACACTTGAATTTTGCATCTCATCGAAGATTTCTGACAATGTAGATCAATACAAACCAATTCATTAACAATGCATGTTTTCCTTGCCTACTCGCGCGTGTTTGCCTTACATCGTAGTCTTGAGTGTCAAACATTGGTTAAAGGCTTGCCAATTGTTGCACGATTCTGCAATTAGAACTTAAAGGTCTAACATTTAGACACCTAAAAACATGTGATGCCATTATCTTATTGTTCCTCTTCAATTTCATAGTGCTCATCTATATCCTAGAGGATCATCTATTTTCTCCAAGCTAGAACTTCTATAAGACTATAAAGTTTAACCAAAAAGAGGTTAACGATGGTTGGATATTGTTTAAGTACTTGAAGATCTTGCTCTTTAGGAAATCAAGAAAGTAGGCCCTTATCCTAAAGAAGGGCATTGATTGATCCATTTCTATTGCTGCTCTTCACTTTATTGTAGCATGACTATAATTAAATCCTTATTCCTCATATCCTTCTCGTCATCAATTGCCTCCTTGAGTCCTTCTCCTATAGTTTGATTAGGTTTTAAGTAGCTCGAAACTCAATTAAGTTTGAACTTGAGTCGCGGGCTCCAAGATAGGAACTCAATTTCCTTTATTACTCCTAAAAGATAGTATACAAATTAATTTATAAAGAATAGAGTAGGGACTCATAATGATGTATTATCTTTATTTTTATCACATATTACCATTAAGGATATGTTTTAATTTAAATTAAATTAAATCACTTAATTATTTACTAATAAATTATAATTTCTTAATATATAGACTAAACTTAAAAATAAATTTTATTCAATATTATTATATAAAAATATAATAAGGAAAGGAAGTGTCAAAAGAAAATCTAAAGAGTTAACTGGGAGAACATATATAAGATATAAACTATATAGAGAAATTTAAAAAATTAATTTAAATTAAACCATACTATTAATAATCTCAGGAATTAGGTTGTCGAAAGAGATTAATAGAAATGACAATAGTTCCAACCTAATTGACTTTCTAAGGGTATGGCTCGAGTTCATGACTCAAATCGTCTAAAACAATGTCATCATAAGATAGTTTTTCAAAATGAGGTCATTTTAAATAATTATGTTATTAAACTTGAGATCAAAATAATGTTATTTAAAATATTTTTTAAAAATGACATCATTTTAATTTTTATTTTCAATTATATCTCATATTTATCTAAATTTTAAATTGATTAGGTCTAATCCATTAACTTTGAATTAATTCGACCACTATAATTTAGAAATCTGATCCGAATAATGCCATGTTATGCGGTAGAAGTAAATCAATGAATCTTTTACAGTTCATGGGAAGAAGCGGCTATGGTTCTGGAATCTTGGCCACTGATAACTTATAAACTCCATGCTGGCCAGCAGGTCAACGTTTCATATCAGGTCAATTGGACATTTAAAACTCATAACAACATGTGCCTTTGCTAAGTTGGTCAATGACAGGCCGTCTTGTACATTGCCCATTGAAAAATGCATAGTTTCTGGGTTGAAGCATTATATGTGATTCCGTTCTCAGAGTTGACTATTTGCTCCACATCCTGCTGTCTCTTCGCACTGTAGAGTCTCATCCTTCATACATTATGAACAAAGTTTGGATAATAATTTATTTGAGATAAAAAAAAAATGAAGCAGCTATCAAGTTGGCGTTGACTATTCGCTGTAGTGTTTAAAACAATTGCAAGAGAAGTTGCTACTTATGTTCATCTAATTTTCTGTCCTGTTTTCTTGGTGAAAAGCCCCAGATAGGAGAGAACTTGGCATGGATTTACGAAGATTTGTTTATACATTTGCGTTAGCTATCATCTTCATTGTTCTTTTCCCTCATGCTGGTTAGTTTTTGGTGCACAAAGAGAACATCTGTATTTCGATTCTGCTTGTACTGATTACCCTTTTTTGTCTGCTTCGTTCTTCTAAAACTGTGATTTACTATTTCAGAGGCATACGACCCGCGGTATCCAGATGGAAACATTACGATCAAATGGGACGTCATGCAATGGACTCCAGATGGTTATATGGCAAGTTCTATTTCTTCTTTTTCTTGCAGTAGATGACACTACATCATACACACAAAAAACAAAAACAAAAAAAGTAGATATAAGGACTAACGTTAATAGTGTTATCGATTAAATAGTTTATACAAATATGGTTTCCAAAGTAAGGGAACGATGATTTTAAGGTGGCATTAGATAACATTTTATAATTTTAAGATATTCCAGGCAAAGGTGACAATAACCACCTACCAACTTTGTCGCCCTATTCTGAGCCCTGGCTGGAAGCTAGCCTGGAAATGGACTAAGGGAGAGTTCATATGGTCTATGTTTGGAGCTGAAGCCACTCATCAAGGAAACTGTTCCAAGTTCAAAACAATTACACCACTTAGTTGCCAGAGGCATCCTTCAATTGTTGATTTGCCTCCTACAGTACCTTACAACCAAAAGATTGCCAATTGCTGCAAAGGGGGTGTGTTGTCACCTTGGGGACAAGACCCTTCAGCTGCAGTTTCTACCTTTCAGCTGAGTGTTGGAAATGCTGGTACTACCAATGCAACAGTAGTCCTGCCAAAAAACTTCACTTTTTTAGTTCCAGAAAGAGGTTACACCTGCGGGCCAGCAAAAATTATTCGCCCCAGCATGTTCCTCTCATCTGATAGTCGTCGAATAACTCAAGCATTGAGTAAGTGTCTGATGAACCTCATCTTCTATGTTTGTATCAAAGCCTGATCAGAGATTCCGGAGGAGAGTTGATTTTTTTATCAATTATAGTTATGGTCAACTGCTTCTTGATTAGGAAGTCAGTTAAAAGTCACTCTGTGAGAAAACCCCAGATATATTCTGTTTATCTATTCCATTTTATAGTTGTAGGGTATCAGAAGACTAATTACAGTTTGCTTGTTAACTGCAGTGACATGGAGGGTCGCATGCCAATACTCGGAATTTCTAACCCGTAAACTTCCATCCAAGTAGGAACTCTTCCAATCACTAAATTGATAAAGAGCCAAGCACACTATTTCCTTCACACTTAATAATTCCCTTAGATGTAAATTGGCATTTCGAGATGAATTAGCAATTACTAAGGACCCTCAACGACAAAACACAAGTTCCAGCTTTACTTACAAGCACATAACCCACACTGATCCATAAAAACGGCAAGATTGCTTATAACAGAAAGTCATTTACTCTTATTCTGCATTGCTGGATGCAGCATCCAAGGCTTTACTTTTTCTACTAATATAACTTGTTTAAAAATTTTAGTTTGACATAAGTACCAATTCTTGTTCCTGTTGTCCCCAGCGTCACGGAGAGTCCCAACAGCTACATCTGTCACTCCAGAGTCATAGCTCCCATACCAGCCGCCTCCGCTCCTCTTGCAGCTCCACCTGCTATCCCACCTGCCGTTTCCTTGGCTACTGGTTGGATCGACAGAGTAATCGTCAAAAGAACTGCACTTGCAGCTACTTTCTTGGCCTTGGCTTTGGCTTAGAAAATGGTCCTTTCTATCTTTGGACTTTACATTGACTTCATTTTCATGATGACTGTTGGATGTCTTACCCTTACGGACCAGCTCCAGCAGTGTAATGAATAAGCAGATGATTTTAAAATGTTAATAATATGTTCACCAGTCTTGAGAAAGCTGTAAATGTTGGTTTGCAGCATTCCGTGAGACTCGGTGGTGGACTCTATTTTAGTGTGATATTGGGAGACCGGTGTAGAAAATTGAAAATAGAAATTTTTTGATAAATAGGAATGATAACGAGTCGAGTCAGTGGGTCGAGCCTAGATTTTCAAGCTTGAGCCTGCCAGTGGTAGCTTTAGCCTAAGCCTGACCCGAGCTTGAACCCAGTTGCCAAGCTAATATAAAGATAAAAAGATAAAATTTGTGTAATCTAAAAAATGTCGTGGAGAGATAACAGTCTATATAACGTTCTTATATAATTTCTAAAAATATAATAGAATTATTTAGTAGGTATTAACTCTAATCCTACTATAAGAATCTTAACTAGTTGGTTCTGCCAGATTTTGGCTGAACGGAACGTTGTCGTTCTGATCCATGTATTGATCACTTACGAAGCTCTCGTTGC
>JAOQMR010000007.1:11232803-11245838 GCA_027563865.1 Erythroxylum pelleterianum | reverse complement strand
TAGAAATCATACTATATTTCCTCATTTTATATCAATTTATATTTTCTAATTTCCAAAGAAAGTTTGGGGTCCAACAAATCAGCCCACGTGTCACACTAGAATTGGTCCAAATTTCAATATTTTTCTTAAAATTTACCAAAAATTCCTAAATACCCTAAATAAACTAAAATTGTCAAATCACATTTTAATCGCGTTAATAACTCAATTATACTTGGAAAATATCCATGTGCAATCATATTAATACTATCATTAATGATTTAAGTTTTTACAATTTTACAAATTTAATATTATCGGTTTAAATTTTATATTTAGATAGTTTCAAATTTCGAATTTCAATTTTCATAATCAACATTAACAAAGTCGTGCATAATGCATATCATTCATCCAAAAACTTATCATAATTATAAACTTAAACCAATCTTTATAACCAATACATTATTCACCGTGAGTGACTCATTCAATTCAACTCCATTTTCATTTTCAAGTGACAATACCGTTATCATTCAACATTTCAACTCCAATGAATCCAACCTGCACAAATCAGAAAACCAATACATCATTCACCGTGAGGGACTCACTGATTCAATTCAACTCTATTTCCATTTCCAAATGACAATATCTAACCAAAATACCAGATGCACGCAAATTATAATTCACAAAACCAAGTTCCAACTTTCAACCAATTCACAAATCCAACATCCAGTCAAACACAATAAATAATACAATTAATATTTAAGCAAGAAAAATTGAAAAACTCAAAAAGCACACCCCAAAAAAATTCACTGGCTTCATGTCTTCGGGTTGGGTCTTCGAGTCGGGTAAGGACTGACGGGTCTGAGGTTTCGGGTCGTGTAGACCAGCAACTGCGAGGCTGCGACCATCTCTTCTTCTTCAGACATTCAGAGGCGACAACGTGGTGCACTAGTCCTCGTGGAGGAAGGTTAAAGACGATGGTGTCTTCTAGGGACCCGAAGGGAGGAGCTGAGGGAGGATCTCTGTCCTCTGATGCTGGCATGGATTGAGAAGGATAAGGGAAGCAGCAACACTGCCGGACCAGTCACCAGTATCGTCGGAGATGAAGATGAGAAAGAGACAGAGAGAGAACGACAGCGATAATGAGTAAAGAAGTGAGAGTCAGTGAGAGCGAGAGAAAAAAAATGAGAAGGAAGATTCGATGGAGACAAAGACAGGGGTGGGGGGTCATTTACGCTGCGTATGGTTGCTGTCTCCCGTATGCAGAGACAAAACGGAACAAAAATTTAGAGATGGAACAGAACAAAAATTGAAGACAGTGAGGTGTTTAGTTGTGATGGACAAAACAGATAAAATTGTCTCCGTCTCGAGGACAGAAATGTGTTTGCTTGTAGTTGACAGAACATAAAAACAGTGTCAATGACTAAATTACCCCTGCAGTATAATATGATTGGAAATATATAATTTATTGTTTATTTTACAACGAATAATTTGTATTAGTAAAAAATTTAACAAATACTAATAATAATAATAATAACAATAAAAAATTAATATCAAATAATAATAATAAATTATTAATAATAATAATAGCAATAATAATAATAATAATAAGATAATTAATTTCGTATAATAAAATTAATAATAAAATAAAAACAAAAATAAAATAATAATAATAATAATCAAAACAAATATTAATTTTTTATGGTCCGTCAATTTTTCAAATTTTATGGTACCGGCAAATATGCGTCGATATTGTATGTATCAGCCGGTACAAAACGAAAAACAACAATACCGACCGGTATTAATGGTAGCATCGAAGGAACGAATACCGTTCCGTTTTTTGGCTAATACTGGCCGGTACGGAACGGTATCCGTTCCCCTGCTCTTCTCCAAAGTCCAAAAATTCATGAGCTATACGTTATATTGCATTTAGTATATTAACCAAACTCTCAGATCGTATGAATTTTTGGACTTTCAGGTTCCCTGTGGATCATTAACTACACTCTTGAATGCTTCTTCGCATTCTGTAGACTGGATTGTTGAAAACATAGCTGTTCAAATGTTTCTCAAATATACAAATAGCTTGGAATAAGCTTCTAGGCCATCGAATTTGGTAGCTTCAAAGAGGATATTGAACCAACTGCTTGGCTTAAAGGTTGAATAACAAAGTGACACACCAACAACATGTAATAATGTTCCTAATCCCAGGCAACATTGCTACTCAAAGTTGGAAGCTTTACCCTATGTCCAGCTTTTCTTTAAAATATTGTCAAATTATACATCAGGTTTCTTCTAGTAACCGTAACCTTCTCAAGGTAGGCGTGGAACTGGTTCGGCTGAAAGGTCATCCCCATTTTGCATTTACATGCCTTTTTGAGAATGATATCATATATTCAATTTAGGAAATTCCTGTTGGGTTTGAAGTTCCTAAGAGAGACCCTTTTTAGAAAGCTGATGCAGATCTATGGCTAATGTTATATGTAAAAGTTTATAGATGGGGGCATCCTTTCAGCGGACGATCATTAAACAGCCCGCCCGTTCTGCAAGTATGTTGAGTTTTTGGTGCATCACTGATCAATTATCATTTTACTGCTCCAACCTTTTGAGTTGTCATCCGATAACAGGAGAAAACTGAAAAGGTAGACCATATGAAACTAGAGAATCCATTACTTGTCTGGCAGTGTTAACTTTGTGTCCACCAAACTTATAGAATGTTGAAAAGGCAAATTGAGTTGGATGGAGACGTAATAACCAAGCAAGTCCAATGCTTGTCAGCTTCTACATGTGAGGGTTAACACCAGTCTGACAGTGATGGACCGTTGAGCTGTTGTGTTCAACCTCCAGCTTCCCCATCATTTCTCGCCAAAACTTTGCTTCAAGATGCAGAAACAGGAGGTGGCAAATTTATAGCCTAAACGAGATGATAAGTGTGGCAGAAGCTTAAGGAGAGACGAAAACTAATCTCACGACGCACCTAACAACCAGTAGGTGAGACATCTCCAGGCAATAGCTTTCATTTTGGTCTTCTTCAGAGGTGATGATTCTGCAACATTAAGTCCTCGGTAGGGGGTTTTCCATTTTGGTGAGCCTCAGGTAATGGGCTTCAACAGGTCTGCAGAGACTCATCAGAAAATCACCTTGGAAGCAGAAAGCCAGAAGTTCTCTTTGTCTACAGAAATGAAGGCCATATTCGTGATTGGTCTAGCTCTTATGATGCTTCCATATGCCGGTAAACATCATTCTCAGATTATCAGCTTGGAAATCACAATTTGCATCTCACTCATGAATCTGTGCTTCAGTCTATTCATGCATTAATGTTGCTTTCTCTTTTATGATTGTAGCTGCATACGATCCGCTTGATCCGAATGGAAATATAACTATCAAATGGGATATAATGTCTTGGACACCAGATGGCTACGTGGTGAGTATACTCGTCATTTAGCCTTTGTTTGGATGGAGGGAAAGCAAGAGAAAAGAAAGGAAAAGAAATTGTATTTCTCTTCCTTTCCATTGTTTGGACAAGAATAAGGGAAAGAATTGAGAGGAAAGGAAGAGAAATTTGGGCCATTTTGCTTCTTATTTTGCAATTTCCCTCCCTTTCCCACCAAATTGGTGGGAAAGGGAGGGAAATGCAAGATTTCCTTTCCTTTCCATTCCCTTGTGTAACTAAGCATCCAAACAAAAGCAATTTAACTTGGCTCAAAAACAGGGAATTTGCAATACAATTAGAGGCCGCATTACTTTTTCAATCCGTTTCAGACTTTTATATCTCAAATTCAACGGTCAAGTATGACGAAACTCTCTTTCAGACAATTCATATGTTTCATTTCATCTCAGAAACAAAAAAAAAAAAAGGAAGAAAGTGAATTAAGTAACAGGGTACATGTAAGCTAATAAATAATCTGTCTTTCATCAAATTCTTGAAGGCTACTGTAACATTAAACAACTTCCAAATGTACCGGCATATCATAAGTCCTGGATGGACCCTAGGATGGACATGGGCGAAGAAAGAAGTAATATGGTCCATGGTGGGGGCTCAAACAACAGAACAAGGTGACTGTTCCAAGTTCAAGGGCAACGTACCACATTGCTGTAAGAAGACGCCCACGGTTGTGGACATGCTTCCTGGAGTCCCTTATAACCAACAATTTACCAACTGTTGTAAAGGAGGTGTGTTGTCAGCTTGGGGACAGGATCCTGCAGGTTCTGTCTCAGCATTTCAAGTCAGCGTTGGACTTGCTGGCACCTCAAACAAAACAGTAAAACTTCCCAAGAACTTCACTTTGCTTGGACCAGGACCAGGCTACAGTTGTGGCCCTGCAAAGATTGTGCCATCCACATTGTTCTTCACGCCTGATCGCAGGCGTAAGACCCAAGCACTTAGTAAGTTCTCATTTCCTCCAACATTTTAGCTTCCTAGATGCTGCATTTTAGTATACAGAAAAGCGTGGAATTCATCCATTGAGGTTTGAGAAGTTTTCAACCTCCTCTATTGAATACAATTGAGCCATAGAGGGTAATGGTCTAAGCATTTTCTAACTGGTGATTCAGGACTCATTATAACGTATATTACTTTTTTGCAGTGACATGGAACGTAACATGCACTTACTCACAGTTCCTGGTCTCCAAGCATCCTAGTTGCTGTGTTTCATTCTCATCTTTCTACAACGAGACAATCACTCCTTGTCAGACTTGTGCATGCGGTTGCCATAACAAGAACAGCTGCATTAAGTAAGCTACTTCTTCTCGTTCCCTACTAGCTTAGCCACACAATCACATATTAATCTTCGCAGTTAAAACTTTTTGGTTATACAATCTTGGAACTGAGAGTAGACAATCCCCGTGAATGCAGGAGTAACTCCAAGGAGGCTCGCAGGAAGGGAATAAACACGCCTAAGAAGGATAATACACCGTTGCTCCAGTGCACCCATCATATGTGCCCTGTCCGAGTTCACTGGCATGTGAAGGTCAACTACAAGGACTACTGGCGTGCCAAGATTGCTGTAACTAATTTTAACTACAGGATGAACTACACTCAATGGACACTTGTTATTCAACATCCCAATCTCAACAATGTCACTCAGGTCTTCAGTTTCGATTACAAGCCTCTTGTACCATATGCATCAGTCAGTAAGTCCCTGAAACTCGAAATATTTGGTTTCTTAACGGAACCTACCTACCGATATTAAGTCCTGTTATTGATATGCAGATGACACAGGGATGTTCTATGGAATGAAATTTTACAATGATCTTTTGATGGAAGCTGGCCCTTTCGGAAACATCCAGTCTGAGGTGCTTCTAGAGAAGGACAAGAACACTTTTACATTGAAGCAAGGATGGGCATTTCCTAGGAAAGTTTATTTCAATGGTGATGAATGCATGCTACCCCCACCAGACGCATATCCCTATCTGCCAAATTCTGCCTATGCAAATCCAGTTGCGTTCTTTACTTTGTCAGTTTCATTGCTGTTGATGTTGCTGTCAATGCTGTGATCCATCCTCCCAAGGACAAATAGATTGATAAAGCAGAATGGTTTGCAAAGGCCACAAATTTTCGTAGCAGATATACCATTCATTCGTTGTCAATTTTAGCTGCACCGATATCATTGGTTATCAATTCAACCGCGTCGATTTCGTGTGTATTAGCTTTCTGTATTGACTAATCGTGTTAATTAGATACATGTGATTCCTCACCCCACATCCTCAAATTTTCTGGGAAACTTTATAATACATAGCTGCAAATTTGATGGTTTCTTTTTCTCGAGCCTTGTTTCATGTCCTGTTTATTCACCTTCCATTTCATGAATGTTACATTTAAGTTGTTTGATAATGATACAGTGTAACGGAAAGTAATTATAAAAGTATACGAACATTAACATGAACAAATCAGTATAATAATTGCAAATTCTACGAGTACCTGTTTACACATATGGATACAACACATAAAGTGTAACATAAAAAATATTGAAGTAGAAATCATTCTTGACAAAAATTGGTTATGAAGAAAAGAATGTTACTTGCATTCACAATACAATAAGTAGCCCTGATAAGTGGAGCAGCATTATAGTGCAAACCTATTTGTTGCTTAAACCGGCTGCACTTTCTCATTCCAACACCATAAACTGGACTGACTTGGCTTCACGGAGCAGTACCAAAATTCAGATTGTTGGAACAACAAATATCCTTGCTAACATATCTAATCATGTTTAAGCCAAAAAGGCAATCATATACACCAGTAGTGTGACGAGAGGAGGAAGGAGAGACACGAATTGCCGAGAAACGCCATTTGGCAACCATGGGTAGGCATCTGGAGGAGGCATTACACAGTTTTCACCATTAAAAGAGATCCTTCTGGGGAATGCCCAACCCTTTTCAAATGTGAAAGTTGATGCATCCTTTCGGAAAAGCAGTTCTGACTGTACATTCCCGAGAGGACCAGCTTGTGATAGCAAATCATTGTAGAACTTAACTCCCCATAACATGGCCGTGTCATCTGCAAATCAAGAATTTTGTATTGCGAAGTGGAAAGATAAGAATCTTGTGCAAGCTTTCATAACACAAATGATGAAAGTAGAGATGTAAAGATGGCAGGTTTTAACTTACTTAACCCTTCATAAGGAGTTAATGACTTGTAGTTAAAGCTGAAAATCTGGGTGAGGTTATCAAAGTTGGGGTGTTGAACAACTAGATTCCACTGTGTATAGTTCATGCGGTAGTTGAAATTCGTAATAGAAACCTTTACTCGCCAGTACTCCTTATAATTTAACTTGACATGCCAATGGACTCGTATCGGGCACATATGGCTGGTACACTGAACAAGAGGTGCATTGTCAGATTTGCTCGGACTTGAGACAACTGAAGCCAAGTGTGGACTGTCTGGGCTGTGACATGCATTAAGTGAAAAGGATCCAAACCATCCATAAGCATAATGAAGGAGATAGCAAGATATGCAACAAAAGGATAGTTAAAAGCTTACTCTACACAGCTCCCAGCTAATGTTTTATTGCTTTGACAACCACAAGCACAAGCTGGGCAACCTACTATAGTATCATTATAAAATGATGAGAGAGAAACGCAGCAGTAAGGGGTCCTCCCAGACAAAAACTGTGAATATTGGCAAGTAACATTCCAAGTCACTGCCATAACAGAAGGGAATCATTGTTAAGTACATGTTTTTATCGCAATGAACAATGTCATATACTAGAAAGAGTACTAATTGGCAGTCATCAAAGCATGCTCTAATATTTGGCCCAAACAAATCACTAACTTAACAACAAAATGCTATTATAAGAAGGTACTATGAAAACTTTGAACAAAGAAAGATATATACAATCTTCTGATTCCATTAGTCTTAAAATTATAGTGCAAACCAGTATGTCTTAGTGAGGAGGACAACACCACAGGATTTATATGATCATCAGAGTTTAGTGAACTGGTTTCAATATATAACTTTCAATGGAAAATGTTGGTCGATTACTTACTTAAAGCTTGAGTAACTCTTCTTTTATCGGCTGATATGAATTTAGTCGGTTTCCCAATCTTTGCAGGACCACAAGTATATCCAGGCCCTGGTGCTTTCAAAGTAAAGTTCTTTGGCACCCTGACAGTTTTGTTTGTGGTTCCAGCATTACCCACACTAACTTGGAAAGAGGCTATTGCAGTGGAGGGGTCCTGGCCCCATGAATTAATCACTCCCCCTTTGCAGCAATTTGCAATCTGCTGGTTGTAAGGAGTTCCTGGCAACAAATCAACAACAGTTGGATCCTTCTTACAGCAATGAGGGATGTTTCCCTTGAATTTAGAACAATCCCCTTGCTCGGTCGTTTGGCTTCCCATCATACTCCAAATTACTTCCTTTTTTGCCCATGTCCAACCCAATGTCCAGCCTGGTGCTTGAATGTGGCGAAATTGCTGGAAGTTGTACATTGTAACAACCGCCTGCCAAGCACAAATAAGAATGATGCAACACATATTAGATAAATCACGGAAGGGATAGAGGAAACATTAACAAATGATCCATGAACTGGAATGAATTCCATAATTTTTTGCTGAAAAGAAGATAGACACACGAAATCCTGAATCTTCTGGCGTAGAAAACCCATTAACCAAACTGATGAGTGAAAACCTTATTATCCAACAGTGATAACAGTTAAATGAGCTCAAAAGAATTCACAGAACTCGTCTGCAAATCAACTATATATTGCCCTCTGAAGGTAACTAAATCTTGCAGAAGAAAACAGATACCAGGGCTGGAGTATCCCACTCTAGTAATGTGTAAGAGAAGCACGTTGTGACAAGAAATCCCTCACATTAAGGCTTTAAACAAACAGACACTTGTATCCTTTTCTAGTACTTACAACATAGCCATCTGGTGTCCAGCTCATTATGTCCCATTTGATCGTAATGTTTCCATTTGGATCGAGAGGATCATAGGCTTCTGCAAATAAAACAACACCTCAATGAGAAGTTGAATATCCAAGATTTAAAAAATTCCATTCCAATCCACTAGTAGTCAAAGCAGCAGGACCAAAGATGACAAAAGAAACAAAGTTCACCACACGGCAGAAGGGAGAAGCACGTGGATTAAGTGCCCAAATTCAGATGTTCAAGTTTTGAGTTTAAGAGTGGCAGGAAATCATATCTTTGCTGAGGCATATAGCCAAAAGCAATGTCTTATAAATCAAAGTAATGAAAACACAGCAAACAGAAACTTTGAGATTATAACGTGAAATAGTATGATAGAAAACCCAGTTTCTCTTGCAATAGATTTGAACACAAATGCCTTGGATACTACAAATCACTTTGTCCTGGAAGACTGTAGGAAGACTGTAATGCCTCAAAGAGTTAACCCTTAAGTGGATGAGTGAAGCAGACCGCAGATCAAATAAAAAGGAAAAAGAAAAACAGTCAAAAGCTCAAGATCACATCATTATACCTAATGTAAAGAAGCAAGACTAACCTGTAGATGTGAAAACGAAGCAAGAAAGGAAGAAGAGAAGCAAAATGGTGAAAGAAGCAAGCTTGGTAACGGATCCGGAGGCTGACGGTAAGTAAGACTCCATATCTTGAAACAGACTTGTGTTGTGAATGTGATTCGGGTTGCTTTCTTGGTTTAGCTGAAGATCCAGACGAGAAAAGGAAAGAATAAGGTAATGGAAGTAGTGGCCTCTCTCTCTCTCTTCACTTCTTTTAAGTTGAAGAGAAGACCATTACAATGTGTTTCAACTGCTCCGAGAGCGTGACAGTGTGAGTCGCGAATTTAAACATTTCAATAGTGGCACTGGCAACTATCGGTCGACGACATGTAAAGAGTCAATTACGATAATATCCTTAGCTAATTATGATTGATAGCAATCCATCTTTACCCGTTCTGTAAGTTTGATTGATAGCCGCATCAAGACTTTACGTAAGAAAAGAAACGAGAAATCGTGAGGGTGATGTATTAGGGACAGAATTGGAATTAAGACCACGTGTTTGGGAAAAATGAAACATAGATCTGTTGATGACAGCTCGCTGTCGGTGGAGCTATAAAAAAGGGGTGTTTTGGGAAAATAATTTATAAAAAATTGCCTACCTAATCTTCGGCTAAATAATGCAATTTGGTGGTTAAGGACAGCAAACTTGCAAGTTCTTACTTCATAGTTCATACATACACTCAATAATATTTAAAATTGAACCCATATTTCCTTCTAATAATTGCATTTCAAACTATTGTGAGTTTAGGAATATTCTTGACTTTCTACAACTTGTGATATTATTTTCTTAAAGGGCCCCCATGCAATCTAGATGATTAAGAACTCTCTTTATAGATTACTTTATGATTATTACATCTTAAACTTAATTTTTTTTACATTATTTTGCGACCCGAATTAGAGAAAAACAAAATTTTGATAGGATCGGTTTGGTTTGGGACACACAAGGAGTTTATTATTTAAAGAAAAAAAAAACTAGATGTAAAGATTTTATTTATATCATTTTCTTCGTAGTGAAATTATCTCTGCTCTTGCTCGAGAACGTCGACATCATTGGCCAAACCTCGTTAAATCTTTGTGTCGTTTTTCTTTATTTCGGTGTTTTGAATGTGTGATTGTGCACGTGATTATTATTGCGATTTATCTAACAATTTTGTTGATTTATTTTACCTTATTATTTCTAAGTTTAATATTCGTTATAGTTAGTCAATTTTGTTTAATTTAAACTCTATTGTTTCTATAATGTGCATAAGAGACCCTAAGTAAAGGAAAAGTTTGATAGAGTTAAAACTTTATCATTTGAATGCTACGGCAAAGTTATTAATTGTTTACAATTAAATAGTAAGTCTACTACCATGTGATATTTTGAGATCCATTATCTAAAATTTAAAATATAATTATTTATATAATTATCTAACAAAACTTATCCAGTTGTTACCTCTTCTAATCACCTTTCTTCCATACTAAACTCAATAAAGTAGCCATTACATTAAGATCTAAGGCATTAGAATTTTGGGCATTCTTTTTAAAATTCCTATCATTTGTTAATATATTTTTTAAAATTATTAACACTTAATTCTTGATTGATTAACTGAAATCTCTTTCTATTTAATTAAGATTGTGTTAATCGATTAGTAAATTTTACTATTAAATTTTAACCCTAATTTAGAAGATTTATGTTTACCTTTCTTTAAGTTTGTATGCAACTCTTTCCAAGTATGGTAGATTTATTCATATAAAAAGATTTTTCAATCTCAAATATATGAAATCATAAATAAAATAATGCACTAGCAATATTAATTTAAGAGTAATTAAGAAAACATAATTGAATATTAATGACAACAAAAAATTAAGTTAAAATAAAATCATTATCAAGTCTATCACAGGGATATCTAATCCAAGTACCAACAAAAATTTAGCCCATAATCACATAAAACATAACATCAAAACTATCATTACTCTCAACTTAACTTCAGAAAAAAAAAAACATTAAACAGAAAGAGCATCTTTCAACACTCTCCGTTATTTGTTCAATTACAAAGTTCATTAAAATGTTAAGAAATTACTTAACAGCTTACTCAACGCAGCTCCGAAATAATGTTTTATTGCTTTGACAACCACAAGCACAAGTTGGGCAACCTACTACGCAGCAGGCAGGTGTCTCCGCAGCCAAAAATTATGAATATTGGCAAGTAACATTCCAAGTCACTGCCATAACAGAAGAGAATCCTTGTTAAGTACATGCTTTTATCGCAATGAATAATGTCATATACTAGAAAGAGTAGTAATTGGCAGTCATCAAATCATGCTCTAATATTTGGCCCAAACAAATCACTAACTTAACAACAAAAGGCTTAGTTTGGATCTTTTGTTCAGTATTACTCTGTCTTATTCTGTTCATTTGAATCTTAATACGAGACTCACATAAATAAATGGCTGAGATTCAATGGACATGATAGGACAGAATAATATTAGACAGAGAATCTTGCTCCAAAAGGCTATTATAAGAAGGTAATATGAAAACTTTGAACAAATAAAGATATATACAGTTTTCAACTCCATTAGTCTTAAAATTGTAGTGAAAACCAGTATGTCTTCGTGAGTATGACAACACCACAGGATTTATATGATCGTTAGAGTTTAGTGAACTGGTTTCAATTATAACTTCCAATAGAAAATGTAGGTTGATCACTTACTTAAAGCTTGAGTAACTCTTCTTTTATCGGCTGATATGAATTTAGTCGGTTTCACAATCCTTGCAGGACCACAAGTATATTTAGACCCTGGTGCTTTCAAAGTAAAGTTCTTTGGCACCCTGACAGTTTTGTTCGTGGTTCCAGCAGCACCCACAGCAACTTGAAAAGAGGCTACAGCAGTGGAGGGGTCCTGGCCCCATGAACTAAGTACTCCCCCTTTGCAGCAATTTGCAACCTGTTGGTTGAAAGGAGTTCCTGGCAACAAATCAACAACAGTTGGATCCTTCTTACAGCAATGGGGGATGTTTCCCTTGAATTTAGAACAATCCCCTTGTTCAGTGGTTTGACTTCCCATCATGCTCCAAATTATTTCCTTTTGCGCCCATCTCCAACCCAATGTCCAACCTGGTGCTTTAATGCGGCGAAATTGCTGGAAGTTGTACATTGTAACAACCGCCTGCCAAGCACAAATAAGAATGATGCAACACATATTAGACAAATCAGGGAAGGGACAGAGGAAACATTAACAAATGATACATGAACTAGAATGAATTCCATAAAATTTTGCTGAAAAGAAGAGAGATAACCGAATTCCTGAATCTTTTGACGTAGAAAAAACCTATTAACCAAACTGATGAGTACTGAAAAACTTATTATCCAACAGTGATATAACAGTTAAATGAACTCAAAAAAATTCACAGGATTCTTCTGCAAGTCAACTATATATCCACTCTGAAAGTAGCTAAATCTTGCAGCAGAATAAGGAAACAGATACCAGGGCTGGGGTATCTTACTCTAGTAACGTGTAAGACATGCTACTTGTGACAAGAAATCCCTCACAGTAAGGCTTAAAACAAACAGACACTTGTATCCTTTTCTAGTACTTACAACATAGCCATCTGGTGTCCAGCTCATTATGTCCCATTTGATCGTAATGTTTCCATTTGGATCGAGAGGATCATAGGCTTCTGCAAATAATTCAACAGCTCAATGAGAAGTTTAGTATCCAAGATTTAAAAAGTTTCCAGTCGAATCCACTAGTAGTGAAAGCAGCCAGGACCAAAGATGAGAAAAGAAACAAAGTTCACCACACGGCAGAAGGGAGAAGTACGTGGACGAAGTGCCCAAATTCAAATGTTCAAGTTTTGAGTTTAAGAGTGGCAGGAAATCATATCTTTGCTGAAACATGCTAAACATAAATGTATAATCAAACATTTAATTACCCAAGATCCATTTGAATTTAGAGCATCAAGAGTAAAAGACATACCTCCTGGTTGACCTTGAACCATTGCCATACTCCAACCTATCAAAGAGAGAAAACAACACAAAACAGAAACTTTGCAAAGAGAACTAATGGTAGAAGACCCTCTTCTTCTTGTTGTAATCATCCAATA
>JAOQMR010000007.1:11207603-11225845 GCA_027563865.1 Erythroxylum pelleterianum | reverse complement strand
GACTATGAATAAAACGCGCTAAAGGGGATTGCCTTTAGGGCACAAATAAATAGTACCGTCCTTGAACAAGTCGACTTATCCATTGACATCGCCACTTGCTTTATCTCTGTTCATTGACATCGCCACTTGCTTCATGGATGGCCCCTGGAATCGGCTGTGGAATATGGTCATGCCTCCAAAAATTAAGGAGTTCATTTGGCGCTGTCTACGTGATTTTATCCCATATAAAGATCACCTTAGGCGTAAGGGTATCGCACTTGATACTGCCTGTGATGTTTGTCGTAACACTGAAGATATTAATCATGTGTTGAAGGAGTGTCCCTCAGCGAGAGCAGTCTGGGTGTCCATGGGCAGGAAACCACCAAATACTGGGATCGTCTCCCTGATAGAGCATAGTTTAAACAATTATTCATACCCATGCCTCGAACGAATGCTGACGATGATATGGAGTATTTGGTACCATCGAAATCTTAGAGTGTGGCAAAGCAAGTCTGTATCTCCTAGGATGGTAGCTCACTTTGGGATGGTTTTTTAAACGACTGGCAAGAGGCTCGGGATTTGTTTGCGAAGGCCAACACCCTAATTAGAGAATCCAGAGCAGTTGCTTCTGCTTGGGTTAAACCTCCGGATGGTTATCTAAAGTGTAACGTGGATGCAGCGGTATTTAAAGAAAAGAACGCCACGGGGTTTGCTGCGGTTCTAAGGGATGCACGAGGGAATTTTGTGACTGCCATATCGGGTTTTTTCCCTGTCCTATATGACCCAATTCTGGCTGAAATCATGTCTATACGGGAAGCTCTATCTTGGTTAAAAAACTGACAGCTTGATAAGGTTATTGTGGAATCGGATTGTTTGGCGGCTGTCCAGACATTTTCAGCTCCGTCATCTAATCGGTCTGAGAGTGGAATTTTGGCTCTTGATTGTCTATCATTCAAGCGACAGTTCCTTCACTTGTCCTTTCAATGGACGCGTAGGATTGCCAATAAGGCGGCTCATGCTCTAGCCAGGGTAGCCTTGTTATATGCAAACCACAATTATGGTCTGTTCCTCCTTCTTGTTTAGATTTTATTTTACATTCAGACAGTTCTTTTTCTTTGGTTGGTGAGGGCGAAAGGCTTGTAGGTTCCGGGTGTACGGGGTAAGCCTGTTGGCTTGGGTTAGTTTTTCCGCCTTTCATGTCCTCAGTTTGTTTATCTTCAAAAAAAAATCTTAGAAGTTTAATCTACATTGCCAATTTGTGGACATTCTCATGTATTAGAATCAATAATTAAAAATTTAGATAAAAATACATTTAACCTCTTGTATTTTACCTCTTGGTACGTTATATCTTCCTCTATTTTAAAAATAAATTTATTACCTCCTTTTCAAAGCAATAAAAGGAGTTTAAAATTAAAAAAAATATATCTATTATTGTTTATTGCTATCTTTAGTCAACCGTCATAACCCCCAAAAAAATTGAGTTGCCCAAACTATTTATTTTATTTTATAAATATGTTTTAAATTTTTTTATAAATTATCGATTATGCAGTACAATTACGAAGATAATTATATTTTTATTAAATTTTCGTTTTTTATTTATTAATGGTCAAAATGTAATTCATGCTTAAAATAATTTTATTTTTGAAATAGAGGGGATAATGAAATAAAGCAAAAAAATATAGGAATTTAATGTATCTTAGTCAACAAAAGACTAAAAGGGTATTTTTATTCAAAAAAATGCAACATGTACAGTTGTGGTGATTTCATCATAATACAAAGTTTAAAAAAACTTTTTGAATTCTAAACTCCTTGAACTAGTGGTCAAAAGGGGTAATAAGTCCATTTTTAAAATAGAGGAGGCATGACGTATTAAGGGATGAAACACGGGGGGTTAAATAAATTTTAGTCAAAATTTAACTAGATTAATCGGTTTAAACTAAAAAAACTCGAACTGTTTAATTTTTACGATCTAATATAGATTGAACATTTTAAATCTTAAACTTTTTGTTTAATCGTTTTAACTTTTGATATGATTTTCAAAATATTTATGAAAATGATAATAGTATATATAATAAAAGTAAGAAAAGGATCCACTTTAATAATTTGTCATCTGCCCCAAAAGAGGTTCAAATTTAAAGAAAATTCTCCAACTTCTAAAAAAGTTTGTAGACTATTTTATGTATGGTTATATTAGTAGATTTACATTTTTTATAACATAATAAAATAAATTATATTTTATGAATTATTTTATTATTTAGTAAATTTCATTTAATTAATATTTATAACTATTGAACCATCAATCAATCTCCTTTCAAATCATCAAAATAAAAATAACTTTTCAATTGGATTTCCAATTTGTACATTTAGATCATCCTCCTCTCACTCGGTGGCCATGCCCATATGTGTAGTTTTTTGCTTTTACTGGACAAAAGGATAACTCCCCAGTCCATCAGGTTTGGTTTTAGAAAATGAGTCTGAATCTTTTGTCCAATATTATAGTATTTTATTCTGTTTTATGAATCTCAGACATTTATTTATATGAGTCTCGTGTGGGCTATTCATTTATGTGAGTCTCACGTGGTTTCGCATAAATGAGCGCGAGACCCGCATAAATAAATGACTGAGATTTATGGAATAAAATAAAACACTATAATATTAGATAGAGGATTATGTCCCCTAGAAAATATTTAAGGAGAAAGTACCTTGTGGTATACTTGGAATGTAAGTTGTCATTGTTTCTTGAGTAAACCATGGTTGTGTGACATTAGCAGGCAAATGGGTAGTAGGTAGGACATTTTGCAAAGAACGTATGTCGAAGAACTGCAAAGTTCACAAAGTCGAAAGTAAGTGAAGCCAAAGGTGAAGAAGCAAAGGTTACTAACAATTCTCTTCAATACTAGTAACTTGGTAAAATAACAATTCTCTCTCCAATACTAGTAACTTGGTAGCTACTAAAACATCCTCAATTTATAATTTTCCAGTGTTCTCTTTTGGTGTGTGTTTGGCAGCATTTTTCTTGCCAAGAACCAGCTTAGCAAGTCACCATTCACACGTACCCTTAATATGATATTTCATCTCTCCACTTCTCCCGTAACCAAAATATCAATTTCCAACAATACTAAAATCTAGATCTCATGAAAGAAAAGGCATAGAGATGAAAACATCCATCTATACATGTCCAACATCAACATAAGAAAAAAGTTCAGAATAAATTCCCAAACTGAAAGAACTAAGAAGGGTCCTTCCCGTTGAAATGTCAGGGATTGGAGTCATCACATGTTGATATTGAACTAATCAATTGAACGAATCATGTATTTATAAGCTAATAAATAAGAAGAATGAAATGCATCCAACTCCACATAGAGCTACTTGAGTATAGTGGAACAGTGTACTTCGATTCATAATGGTGCAAAATTAATCTCAATGGAAGTGTAGATGGATTCTAAGAGATTAAGAAATAGTAAGCTATTTTAGACTAAGAAATAGTAAGCTACGAGCCATAGAAGATTCACACTACATTATACTCAAGGTCGAAAGTATAGAATTATGGGAAATAGTTATTGATTTGGGGGGAACCTCCCGCCTCGTGAGCGGTTGTGGCAGCCGATACCCACATTCTGGCCTGGTTACCTCACCCCCATAAGGAATTGTCCCTTTGGTCTGCCAGGGTGATTTGTGGGAGTCGAACCCCTGACCAAAGGGTTTAAAACTATCTTTGTTAAAGGAAAACATTTATATAGTGAAGAACCACTTATTAGAATGACAAATGAGCATGAAGCATCCATATCTAATCATACGTTTGCGCATGACACATTCACTAAGTCCCAACCTAAGAGCAAATATTATGCTTTCATATATGGCTCACAACCTATTTATAGAGTTCAATACTCTTAAGGGAATAATAGACATAATTTTTATGATAACATGCAAACTCACTCAAACCTCTATAGAATCACGCATATCACCTTTATTCATAGTAGACATCATACATATAATCATAATATGACTTTTCACCATCTTAGGGGACCAATCAACACATTTAATGTTCAAAAGAAAATTTTCTCATTATACATACAGACATAGAATTCCAAACAACACATTTATGTAACAACATTACTCATATAAGATGGAACGTCATTTTTGTAGTAATTTTGGACATATTGATAGATTTTGCTTTATTAAACAAAGAATTTTAAGCAAACCTTTAAAAGTGTGAGTTAAAAAGAAGAAGAAACCAAACAATCAAGTTGCCAAGCTTGTTTGGTTTTCTAAAACTTATTAATTACCTTATTTTATAAGGCTATTAGAGAAGAAAGATCAAATGATATTGAGTTGAGCATTACTTTTAGAATATATATCTTTTATCTCAATGAATATAATATTCTTGCCTCCAAAAAAGTCTTGAAGATTTTTTTGTAGGATATGGAGAATTTATCTCCTAAAACTATCCATCATAACTTCTCAAATTGTTGAACCAAGTGAGAACGAGAAAATGATGAGATTTCATTAATGAATTTAGAATTTAAGAGGAATCTTAATTTAAATATTTGATAAGTAATGTTCAATATAAGGTAATTATTAAATAATAATTTAGAAATATGTGATTACTTGCATTTACGTGTCATTTAGAGTATAAATCCTTGGTGACGACTATTTTGAGTTGGAATTATGAATAAGGTGTTTTAAAAGTGTGAGTATTAATATTAAAGACTATATGCAAAATAAGGTCACTAAGTTAGAATTTACATTAATTAGGTTGTTATTTATGTAAACTTTTGAATAAGGATAAATCTTGTTTAATTAGAGAAAATTTAGTTTTTGATAAGGCCCTTTGTATGAGCTAATTCTTTTTTATTGATATTTAATTGGTTAATATATGTTTTAGTATTATGTTATTGAAGTTTTGATATTTTAATTTGAATTTTAAAGACGATTCCTTAAGCTATCTGGTTAATTTGTCCATCATTATCTTAGTGTGGTCGACCAATATTTTTAAAATTCACTACTTTTTGCTTTCATATGAGTATGCTATTTTTTTAGTTGCTAATTTGGTCGCCTAAATAATCTTATTGGCCAACCAATGTTCTTTAGCAATCAACAATATCCTAATATATGACATTCTTTTATCTTTCCAGTCAGTTTGCTCTTTGTTTGGTCAAAGCTCTAGTCACCCAATTACTCATTTTAATCAACTAATGTTTTGGAGTGGTCAACCAATGTTCCTTTTATAAAGAAATTTTACAATTCTAGTATGATTTTTTATAAGGTTTAAAGGATAACCAAAAATCCATAATAGTCGACCAATGTCTCTTTCAGGAAGACAATTAAGTTAACTTGTGATATATTTGGTAGATATATAAAGGTTAACTACAACCTTTCACTAGTCGACCAGTTTCCCTAAGTGATTGACCAATACACATAGTTTAATGCTCCCTTCCTTTATCTTGCTTCTGTTTTCTTTTTTTCTTGTTTAAGGCTCCTTAAAACCCTAGATAACTTGCTTGTATCTTTAAAAAAACACCACACCCTATTGCTAATAGCTACCTCATTTGATTTTTGTCCTCTTTTTATTAAAGATCTTTATAATTCTCACTCTTTATGGATAAAAACCCTAATTTTAGGATTATTTGACAATGATAATGTATTTTCCATAAATTACATTATTCGAATAAAAGTTTTTCAAGTGTGACTGCATCATATTTGTCATTTTAGAATTTTAAATTTGACTACTTTATTTCATCATTATTTTTGAAATTTCAAACATCTAAATTATGCATTCTTTTATGAAATTAATTGTTGAATATTGCAATTATGTTTTATTTGTTATAATTCCAACCACTAATTTTGTCAAAACTTGCCCTTGGTGTATTAATTGAAATTTTCAACTTAGGCATCATACTGAAATTAAGGATTTTTCAAATCAAACACAATTAGGCATGTCTCCATAAAAATTAACCTTTTATTTTGACTCTTTAAATATTCAATAGCACTCTCTAGTGAGAAAGTGTGTCAATCTTGATCAAATTCATCTTTTTAACAAAGTTAGCTTGATGATAACACTTTACATTATGCCTTTTCTTTTATTTCTTTTTGATGATTCCAAGAAGGGGGAGAAAGTTTGGTGATGTTAGATTTATGAGAGTGATAACATTAGGGAAGTGATGAAATTTAGGGGGAGTGATTGTTTTATCATTTTTTATTTCTTGCATTTTTTATAATATGGTTGAGTAAATTTACGTTATCTTTATGTACAAATATTTATTTGATTTTAAATATCCCTTTGTTCTTGATACTGAATTATGATCTTCATGTTGAATTATATTGTATACATAAATTAAAGGGGAGCTAACCATGAGGAAAGAAGTAGGAAGTGTATTTTTGTTGGATATCCGTATGGGAAGAAGGGATCACATATGTATAACATTGACAACAAAGTATTTCTTGTCACATGATGTAGTGTTCTATGAGACAAACTTTCCCTTAAGGAAGCTAAAATGGGATAAAATACAAAAAGAGATAGTGTGATTACCTTTTTAAATGGAGGTCATGACGGTGAGATAGTGCAAGATTTTGAATGGGAACATAAAAGTGAATCCAACGTGGAAGTGAAGGGGAGTGACATAAGCCAAAGAGAGCTGAGTGGTATGGAAGTTAGGGGGAGACATTACCACTAGTGAAGAAAGAGAGGTGTAAATGGGTATACAAGATTAAGTACCACTCAAATGGGATTGTAAAGCGGCATAAGGCTTTATTGGTCATATTGGGAAATCGCCAAGTCGAGAGAGTGGACTATAATGAAAGTTTTGCTCTGATTGCTAAAATGGTGATTGTCTGAACACTTCTGGGAATAACATTTATTCAAAAGTGAGAACTTCAGCAAATGGATGTGCGCAGTGCATTTTTGCATGGCAAGTTGAATGAGGAGGTCTACATGAAATTTTTTCAAGGTTTCTCACCACCCAAAGATAAGGTATGCAAATTGAAAAAGTCCTTATATGAGTTGAGACGAGCATTGAGATGATTATAGAACATAATCATCGTCTTGCATTGGTCGAAGGACCTCTTCTTAAATAACCAGAGAAATATAGGCATTTGACTGGAAGGCTCATTTACTGGACCATAACCTGCCCTGAATTGAGTTATGTAGTTCACATTTTAGCTCAGTTTATGCAGACACCGAGACAAGAGCATTGGCAAGCAGTTCTCAAGGTGATACAACATCTGAAAGGAAATCTAAGTTTGGGTATCTTTCTTCATTCTAATGGTAATTTGCTATTATCTGAATATTGTAACTCAGGTGGGGGTAGTTGTCTATTCACACGATGATTTTTGACTGGATGCTTTGTATTATTAGTATAATCATATTATGTAAGACGAAGAAGCGACACACGGTATCCCACTCCTCAATTGAAGCAAAGTATCGATCACTAGCAATTACTACTTGTGAGTTGAAATGGTTAAAACGATTGTCAGCCTCTTTTAGGGTGCAACACAAAAGACCATGCACATATTTTGTAACGGTCATGCAGCTATGCATTTTTTTTTTTTTGTTATAGCAGAATAACAAGCAATACACTAACGAATAAACACAACTCCTTGTGCATCAGCGCGCAAGTGGTGACTGATATCAAGAGGAGGGGTATGCCAGACACTCTCCGCATGGGCGCCTCCCGACCCCAGGCGGGCTAAAAAATCAACGCACTGATTTCCTTATCTAAAGACATGAGTGATATTGTAGTGGATAATTCTGGCCAGATGAGAGTGGATATTAGAAATTAGATTAGCTAGGGGATGGAAGAATAAATCGTCGAAAGGAAGAGATAGACAGCGCAGTGCTTCCAGGGAATCGGACTCGAGCAGAAGTCCTTCCCAAAGATAGGTGCTGGCAAAGGTGAGCCCATATATGAGGGCCATAAGTTTCACAACCATGATAGTGGTGATCCCGACCCAATAGGAAAAGCCCGCGATCCACATACCGTAGCTATCTCGAAGCAAGCCGCCAATCCCTGCCTGGCCTCGATGGCCACGAACACTCCCATCGACATTGAGTTTGAGCCAGGGGTTGGCCCATGCAACCAGTCGTGGGGGCTGTGGTGGAGGCTACCCTAGTTGGGCAACGTCAAAGGTAGCAATATAGTCGCGAAACAGCACGAGTACCTGGTTGATCTACACGGCCAGGTTGGTTTGGGCTCCCTCAATCACTAACTTGTTCTTGGTGCGCCATGTGACCCAGCAAGTGATAAGAAATCGTCCTAGGCAAAATATGGACCCATCTGTTGGAACACAGTTGGCTTTAAGCCACACAAATGGGAGCTGCTCTCGATAAAAAGGAGCCGATCGTGGGCGTTGGTCTAAGTCCCATAGTTGCCTAGCATGAGGGCAATCCCGTAACAGGTGAAAGACACTTTCCCGGTGCGCTCCACAACGTCCGCACAGGCGAGAGGCACAAAAGCCCCGCTCATACCTCATTTCCAGTCTTCTACGAGAGGACAAAACATATAAAAGTGAATTGTCATTTTGTTCAGAATGAGCTATCTGGTAACATTGCCACATCCTATGCCCTTTCCTTTCAACAACTTGCCGAAATACTAACAAAAGGGCTTGATTCACAAAAGTTTCGTACTTTCTTTTTACCAAGTGTGGCATTCGAAAACTAAAAACACCAATTTAAGGAGTACCGGATCATATGATATTGTAAATAACATTATTTGAGATGTTTTACATCATGTAGCTAGAGATAACTAATTGATAGAGGTGAATATGTTTTTAGGCGTCAATTTATGTCAAGCATGCGCCTCTCTTCCAGCTTTTTCTGATTTGGTCATAAGTTTAAAGAATTATTTGGCTATTGGAAAGCAAAACAGAAAATGGGATATCAGGAAAAGAACAATGCATTATCTTTGTTACTCAAAAAGGTACAAACTCTATCCAATATCTTTTTATCTATTTGGTCATAACATCCACAAATATTTTCATATAAATTGTCCTCTAAAGACCATTACTTTCTACACATGTTAACTCTTTCAAAACTGGGAAAACGATGCAGGCCTTGACAAAAGAGGATTAGATTATATTGGTAAAGACATTTAGCCAACTCCAGTGTTTTTATGTTCATCAACAATGAATCTAAACTTGGAACTTTTGGCAGCACATGAAAGGCCATGTGGAGTAAGCTGGAAAACCAACAGATACTGCTTGCTTTTCCTACTGATAATTTGCTTATATCAAAAGTTCATTGCAACCTTGGGCGCTTCTGGTGTGTTTCTGTCATCCAATCAAGACATTCCTCTGCAGTCCCTGCGGGATTGGCAAGCTGCCAGGCAAGCAATTTTTGTTGCTGCAAGCAGCAAACAACACAGAATGTGAGCTTTCTAACACCAGCAGCCTTAAGTATTATCATCCAGGAAATGATTCTACAAACATGTTAAGAGTGCAGGAAAGAAACCACTTACCCACTCCCTAACAAGTGGTCCTCCAGATTTGAGCTGCAAAACGTTCATAATGTCTCTCCCAGAAACTAGGGGCTTCACATCCCAAACTTTCTCGAGACCTGTATTTCAGAAATAGCACTTCAATTGTAGAAACTGTGTATGAAAGTTTGTTTTAATGAATGAACCTCAATCATAGCATTTGATGCCAAGACATTTCAATCACCAGCTCAATCATCACAATCTACTGCAGGTTATGGTAATTTCACATCTTTTTCTGGCTTACAAGTAGGAAAATAAGAATTCTTATTCTTTCGAGACAAGCTTTTACAGGGGAGGATAAAGTGTATACCCATATTAACTATAGCTTGCTCAGCTGCCTCAAACAAATCTCTTCTCTTCTCCAGTTGAAACTGATTGTCTAAAAATTCTGAAGTAGAGTCAATATCAGGGGGATACAATATGGTTGAAATTAGCAAAGCAACTCGCCAGAAGTCTTTGATTTCTCGCAGCAGAAATCCTGAATAGATAATGAAATAGAGGTTACCATAAGGCCATAACTAAAGGGATTTTCATCCAAGGATCTGCTTCTATACAAATAAGTTGTGAAATATTCAATCCTGGAAGTGTCTTAGAAAAGAGTTTGTAATGTGTATATAGTGATAGAAAAGCAAGCTAAGCATAAAGGGGATAATTTATACAAGAAACCAGACAAATCTAAGAACTCTAATTAATCCAAGCAGGCTCGAGCTTGGACGGCCCATTGCCATGCCTAGTTCAAACCTATTATCGTTTTGGGTAAACTTTCTAAAATAACGCCATTTTGATCTAAAAATTCTGAAGCTTGCGAACCAAAAAAACTTTGTTTTGGGAGGTGATCGGGCCACAGGCCGGGCCTCAAGCCAGCCCGTTTAGGCCTGAGTGCAGCCCGAAACCCGGTCAAACCCAGGCCGAGCCAGGCCAAAATTGGCACCTCTGTTTTGAATCATGTGTCCAACCCGATTAATGAACCATTCACGGAAACATTCTTTTTTAATATTATTTCAGCACAGAGCACACAGTTGATGACGACGCTGAAAAATAGCACATTACCTCTGCCCCCTAATCCCGTAAGCATACAAGTTGATACAATACACCATCACAATTAAAGAAAGTAGCAACTAGAACAAGATCTTGACAATGTTGTTCTACAATTCGACATGGAAGATATAGACTTAGGCTCTAGATAGCAAAAAGATTTTTCAAGTTGAAATTGGAAGCATCGTCTTTAGATGCATGTCATCACCCTGACACCCAAAATGCATTCTACTGAAAACCAGAAAGATGAAACATCAGTGCTAAACAGTGAAGTTGTAATGCTACCCTAACGTAGCTTGATTCTCCATTCAACGGTCACTGAACTGTCCATGAGGATACCAATTGATTTGATTCCTTTTAGAGTTAAATGAAGGTCATCAGCATACATCAAAGTTTGGAGTACATAGCATTCTTATCATTTTCAAGTACAAGTCACCAACTCATTATAAACTAATAGTGTAACATTAAGTATTAGCATTTTTTAAGAGTATTAAGCACCATTTTACTAAAAAATAATTGTGTAGCACTTAAATGAATGCCAAGAAAAATTAGTCAATCAAGAACCAAACAGAAATTTGCAACTTTTTGTTATATTTAACAGGAACTTAGAAAATTCAATCGTATAAAAAGATACATATAGTAATTGTCAAGAAACAGAGTCAGGCTTTGCCCAGAGAAAGTACACACAGCACCAAGACATCGTACCTGTCAATACTCGGAGTTTTGATGTATTGGGTAAATCAACATTCTCCATTTCCCAATCAACTTCATTAGGCTGTGTGTTGTTGTTAGATGCAAGTAATGGAAGCAAGCTTAAGAATTTCCCGAGTGACGCATGTATTTTCACAACCTGAACCAGGTTCATATTTATGTAAACCCAATACTCTATAGGAAATAATGCAAATGCCCCAGCTATAATCGGGATATTGAGAATAGCAACTAAAAGATAGTGAGACTGACTGTTTCAAGATCACTGGACTTTTGCTTCAGAGAACTTTTGAAGATAAAGCTGACAACAGGAATCTGCATGCAAAAACATGGATTTTTAGATGAACTCCTATGTGTGAAACTGCGCATTAAAACTTTAGTGCCAAGATTAACGCCCATCTTACAATCAAATGAAACTAACATCAGATTCTGAAGCAATTATTTATTTTTTATAAGCCTTTCACTGCTAGTAGTGCTGACAATCTACAAGTAGCATCATTCAGTTATTGTTCTAAAATTCTCCAAACAACTTTTTTCTTGGTACTCCCACCAATTAATCATAAATATTACATCTTATCTTGGATGTGTAATTCCAACAGTATGTTAAGGTCTTATAGGCCCATAAAGTGAAAATAACAGATGAAAAATAAGCAAAAAGGACAACTAAACTAATGAAGAAGAAAATTTCTAAATATTTTACCTTTTTACCCTTCTCATCCTTGTATGTGATATCTCTGAAAGGAAGGAATAAAGCAGTATAGAAAGCGAGCCTTCTCTGTTCATTCTGAGATTCAGTTCATATGATTAATAAGACCAAACTTTTGAAGACGATAAATTTTTAAAAGATGAAAACTAGAAAAAAAATACTTTGAAAAGCTTTCGAACAGAATTAAAAAGATATATAGGAGAAAAAAGTACACAAGTTTCAACTCACAGAAAATACAGTGCATCTAATTACTTGAATAAGGCTCCAAGTAGCATCCAAATAAGCAACACAAAGCCTGTCAAAAGTGAAAATATTAATGGTCAAGCACCAAATAGAAACTAGACAAACTACAGAGTGATCCTCGTAAAGATTTTCGAAATTCTCATATAATTAATGTTAATAAAATTGCTAGATCTTCACAAACCCTTTTTGGTGAAAGTACAAATTCATCTATTTCAGTTCGTGCTTTTTCTCAGTTGAGCTTATGCTTCTCTACGTTTTACCCTACCAAGTATCCTAAGAATAGTTAAAAGAAGATAGTGAACAGCTAAGTCTATTTGAACAAAATGAGTGAGAGGCTACAATTTTCCACCAAGTATTATGTCTTAAAGCTCATAATCAAGTTTAATAAGCTAACTAAAGGAGAGAACATTAGTTTCCACAGAATAAAAAACAAAATACAATGAAAGGAGAAATAAAGAACAAACTGACAACATGATATGAAGTTTATTTAAAAATTTTGTAGATTTGACTTTACCTGGGGCATTCATCTGATACCTCTGACTCAGCCTTGGGATGGAGAGTGAAAACAGTCCAAAATAATGTTAAATCACAAATGTATCTCATAGCTTTCACAGGTTGATTACCAGAGATCATTAGATCAATCTGCATTGAGAATTAACAGCAAGATAAGTACAATGTTACATATATGACACAGAATACTCCCAAGGGGTCAAATGAACATACTTCTGTCCCAATGCGCTCTTTGCTTACTTTAGCTCCCAGAGCATTCTTCACTTCATCACTTGCAGCAGCAGCTTTGAGCTCTTCATCTAAAGTAAATCCAAACCTTGCACCTGGAACAGAATATGAATGAATATTAGAATGGCATTTCAGGGTTTTTGTAGCCAAAACACCACGTGGAAAATTAACCATGTACACCAAACTTGTATAATGAATGACTTGACAAACTAGCAGCTCAGAAGGTTGAGTAGGACTTTATCCAACATTCTGACCGTCAACGAATTCAATAGAATTAGTTCTAACAACCAAATGGTAAATTCAATGGTAACAAACAACTAAACAACCTAGCTGGGAGTTTTATTCCCCCCTAAATGGAAGTCAACAAAGTCTTGATGATGCTGAAGTAAAAATCATTGACTACAAATCAATTCAGAGTAAGCATAATTAATTTCTTCAAGACCCCCAAATTTGAGTAGACTACAATGAATGACACATGAGAGGGAGAATGACTAACAATATACATATGCTGGTAAGTTGCAACAGTTTAAGACTTATGTTTACGATTAGAAAGTGAAGTCGTTCCAAGTTTTACAATACAAATACAAGAGGAAATGAGATATAGTTAAAAGGAAAGAAAAATTAAAACAATACCAAATCGAATAGCTCTAAGGACTCGAAGTGGATCATCCAAAAAAGTAGCCTTTGGAGGTAAAGGAGTCACTATCTTCCCAGATTTTAGATCTGCAATACCTAAAGTAAAAGCAAGAAAAAGCTAAATAAGGGAAGAGTTGTTAATCTGTAACTTCAAGAAGCAAAAACACTAAGAAATGCTGATCAATATAATAAAATTACACCTACCTCTGCCAGTAAGGTCTTCAACTGAGCTAGTATTGATATTGTAGAACAAACTGGCTGACAAAAAGGTTCTTAACTAAGCCAAAGGATATTAAAAAGAATGATAAATTATGTTACATGTACAAAAGAAAATACCTATTGATGGTTAAATCCCTTCTATAAGCATCCTCTTCTGCTGTACCAAATTTCTGTAGCAACATGCAAATCATTATAGATTCCAACACATACCATAAACTTGAAAATAAACTATAATATAAACTACAAACAAATAATGTGGACTTTGGATGCAATAGATATTCAACCATGGTTAAAAAGGATAACTTAAGTCCAATACACGAGATATACAATCATCATAATCACAACTACACCACCTCCAAGGTGTAGCTATTGCTTTTGGTAGCAAAATATTTGCAATATGGTCCAGTTTTCCAAATTTCATAAAGTAAAATAAAACCAAATGCTTAGACAATCACATAACACAGAACCCTTTTTTTTTTTGAAAAATAACAAAGAACTTATTCTATAGTAAGAAAGGAATAATACGGAAGACTATTAAAAACACTGAGCAGTTCATTCCATTAAATTTCTTCTGAACCATTTAAAATCCAAACTAAATGGTATTTTGAACAGCAGCAAAATGAAAGGCCAGTCAGTGACTCATTAGATGAATACCATAGTAGGAATTCGACTATTCTCACTGTAGTCTTCACACCTTAGATTTACAAAATCAATCCATAGATCAAAAATGCGCATCCTCGCAGTTTCTAAGTGCTTGGATTGATCAGGATTGCTGCACCAAGAAAATGGATAAGACAGCTTCTTAGATGTGCTAAAATAGTAGCTAACTACAGAGCTTAAAGTTAAAAAAGAAGCAAAGAGCAAACAATTCCCACACCGGGGGATAACGCAGATTCCTTGAGCTTGTTCACCAGTAGATAACAGGTAATCCCTGACCTTGTCAACAAATACACTACCCACCATATTATCAATAGCAATGTCTATGTCATAACACTCTTTCCCTAGAAGCTGCAAATAAAAGAAAAAAGAAAACATTACAGAAATCAATTCACAAAGCTTCAAAAGCGAAAACAAAATATGGGAACCGAGGTGACTTCAAACCTTATCTCGAACCCAGCCGCCGGCAACGCGAAGGTTGGTGGAGAGATTGAAATGGTGGAGAGTATTGAGAAGGCGATCAAAAATCTTTCTCTCAGTGTCTGTCAGGTCAAGCTTTTCCCTTACATGAAGTGGTTGTGGTGTACAAGTGGTCATTGCTTTAAATGATGAGAACTTTCTTCTAAAAGGGAACCAAAGTGAAGCTGCAGCACTTGAGTTGTTGCTAAGAGTTCTAAGACAAGAGGAAGAAGAAGAAGGGAGATATATGGGTAGCTCCAATATCAAATTCATGACTTGTTTACGTCCTCCATCCCCAAGTTTATGCCTTGGTTTCTCCAACGAGTCTCTCTGGGTGGTTTAACCGTTGAGGATTTTCATCAAGTAGATGGCAGGCATCAAGTTGAAGAAATGATAGGATTTTACCCAAAATTCGTAAGCAAGAGTAGAAAATTGCGGTATTTCTTATCTATCGGAGTGAAAGGGCAGAAGACGAAAAGGCTTTGGCGTAGTGGAAGACAAAACGGGAGAAACGTAAAGACTATCCTCGGTTATGTTCTATTTTTAAAATTACAAACAAGTTGAAGTAGTTCTATATATTGTATTAGATAATATAAATTTTACATATATGATATCTCAAAAGTCATAATAATAAAATTTTAAAAATATTACAATTTTATTACATAATAAATAATAATTATATCAAAATAGCAAATAAAAAGAATAAAAAATATTTATGACTCTCTAACTATTACAATTTTCAACAATAGTCGAAGAACTAACTAAAAGTAAAACTTAGAAATAAAAATATTTATAGTCACATTGCATACATAGAATTTAACATATACGCTAATTATTAGTGAAATTAAAAGAAAAAAAGAAATAAAAACCTGAAACTTCATTCAATTGAGTATCTGCTCAAATCACATTGATCTCAATTATTATTTAGTACAAAATCTTCATCATTGAAAAGATTCTTATCATCACCATCATTTAAATTTATTCCACCAAATGACATGTTAATACTTTCTCATCCAGATTATCTTCTAAGTCACTCATATATCAAACTCAATTCCTCGTAAACTTAATCTATCAAAATCTGATTAAGGTAAATTAGATATATAAAACTACGTGTTCTATAAGGGATCCTAGTAAATAATAAAATTAAATTATTAAGAAATTACAAAAAATATATTCAACTTAATAATGATAATAACATTTTTTTCTTGAAGCTTTAAATTATATCGAACAGAGACCAAGTTTTTCAAGCTTTTGTGCTCCAATCTATTTCTTTTCTTGAAATTGATAAACTTCAATGTGCTCCAATTCCTTTCACATCTTGTTGTACTCACACGTTGACTTAGAATTTGAATCGCAAATCTTTGCAATTTTAGAACACCACTTTCAAATTAGTCACACCAATTAACTGTAAGTCGTAATGTATTGCCCCCTTACCGCAGGGTACACACCGGGACGCTTAGAGGTCATTCTGGTATATATCCTACGATAAAGGCGAGCTACGATCGATCACTACATTCACTTCCTATGGCATCATATCATTATTCACTTTTAAAGCATCATAAGAAAATTACAATATTTTTTAAACCAACTTTTTCCTCATTTTATTTCACAAAATCGATGGCTACATTGTGTCTTTTACATTTTCCATATGTACAACGTCAAAACCTAATACATAAGTACTACATGAAAGAGGAAAATATGCACAATCTAACTAAGCCATCCAAAAAGTCCAGCTGACCGACCTTTGAGCCATGACTTTTGCTACTAATCACAATATACCCGGCTAGTAGAGTCTTTTCAGTAGCTAGAGTCGACTCTCGGTCCTGAAAAGACAATGTTGCAATTTCGGTAAGTTTTGCGAACTCAATGAGGTAATCATCATCGATAATTCACTCAATTCATGCATCACATCAATTCACATATCGATTAAATCACTACTTTGCATATCACAAAAGTATCACACTTTCACTTAAGCATAAGTCATTCTGCATTTCAATCAATCAAACATACTTAACAAGATGCATATGAAATGTTCATGAGACACTTTTCCAATTATTACATTATTGTGACCGAGTGCCTGAACTGTCCCATATAGGGCTCATTAAACATTGAGCCTAAGGCTCTGAATCATTTGTGAGCTCGAGGCTCAGTATCACTTGTTAAGCTTTAAGCTCTAATCGGTGGCGACTTTGGTCACAACTGCCATTATCTGATTATGCATTCATGAATAGAATGCATGTACCACAATCATCACATTATAAAGCACATAGGTCTTCCCATTCACATTCTAGGAGTACTTCAATAATTCAATCCACATTACACAATCATCAGACCTCCTGTTCGGAATCCACAATCAAATCATATTCATTCAATCTTCAAAACATATTTGTAAGCAAACAAATAATTAAGTGAGATCATCTAGGTTATTCACAAGTTGCTCCCGAAGCTAATGCCTAGAAGATCTGGCAACGTCCTGAGGTTGACGTTCTAGTTGCTCCTCTATAACAAATAATATATACAATATTAAAATTTGCACAACTATCAGTATCCAATAATACACATGTATGAAATAAATTATGTACAATGCATGTTCATGATAATCTCGAGAAAATTTCCATCCTAAAATCAATCTCATACCAAAACAAATCTAAGTATAATTTATATTTAGGTTTATGCCTCACTAGATCCATTGAAATCACACTTCATTATTCTCCGGCTTACTTTCAGATTTTCCAAAACACCCCTTTCAAGTCTACTGTTCACTTTCAATCAGAAAGTGAAAATGAGATAATTAGGTCAAACTTTATTCTATACAAATGTTCCTACATCTCTTATCTTTCCATTGATACCAAAATCACTCAATTTGGTTTAGTGAGTCAAAGGATATACTCCAAATATTTTTGGACTGCTCTTGTCTAAATAGTATACTATGCACAACCTCCATCAAGAATTTAGAGTATGTTTGGGAGTTTAGGATGGAATGGAATGAAATGGCAATTAATGGAACGGAATAGAGTGGAGTGGAGTGGAATGGAATGGAATGAAATGGGTCACTCCATTATTTGGAAGTTTAAATAAAAAAGAGAGGGACTCCTTTAACTATTGTTTGGAAGTAATACTAAAAATGAATGGAATGAAATGACTTGTAATTTTTTTTCTAAAATTACCCTTGTAATAAAATATGCATAGTTGTCATGAAACTATTTTAGTAACCCAAAGCATTTCAAATTGTAGGATGCCCAGAATATAGTTTTGTCATTTTCCTATATAAGCAATCAGCTTTCTTGTTCTTTTTCATTAATCCTCATCGTACTGTACTCTTCGTTAGGCATTTATTCATGTGTCTTGTTATGGTTGATAATCATTCTTGACGTTGTAAATCTATTTCTACA
>JAOQMR010000007.1:11171184-11187928 GCA_027563865.1 Erythroxylum pelleterianum | reverse complement strand
GTGTGGGTCGCATGCAACCTTGAAGCACCCGGGGATAAGCCCGGCGAGTGCGCAAAACACGGGCCCAACACGCAAAACACGGACCCAACACCGCTGGTACTTTGGTGGTCTCCGGTACCCCCTAGTTGCTTCTGTGTATTTGGTTTTGGTAAGTGGAGGTAAGGGTTTTGGAAAGATTGGAAGGTGTTAGGGTTTATGATAAAGGAAGTTCTAAGGTTTGGAAGTGTGGCTCTGATACCATATGAAGGCCAGAGGGGCTTGATAAATACTAAGGCCTATAGAAGTGATTACATAGGGAAAGAAAACCATAGTAATAAATAGGAAGTCACACTAAAGAGGGAGATCATACTCTCCCTAATATGGATATTACTCTCCCTAGTATAGATATTTCCTAATAATACTAATACTTGAATTTGTAAAGATTTAGTTGTTAAAGGATTTCTCCATAAAGGATCTAGGAGAAGCAACTCTTATTCTAGACATAAAGATCTATAAGGATAGATTAAAGACGTTTCTTGATTTATCTTAATCCACATACAAGGATAAAATGTTAGAGAGGTTTAACATAAAGAATTCTAAAGGAGGATTCTTACCTATTTCATGTGAGATTTCTCTATAGTAGAGTATACATTTAAAGACATAAGAAGAGCGAGATAAAATGGATTATGTTTCATATTCTCTAGCTATTAGATCAATTATGTATATAGTGTTATGTACTAAACTGAATATCTCTTATGCATTGAGTATAATCAACATATTTGAAGCTAATCTTGGTGATGGTCATTGAATGGTTACGAAAAACATATTATAGTATTTTATAAGAACTAAATATATTTTCTTAGTCTATAGAGAAGTTGAACTAAGACTTCTAAGGCATTCAAATATGAATTTTCAATCTGATTCGAATGATAGCATATCACAATCAGGGTATATCTTCACTTTGAATAATGATGTGGTAAATTGGAAAAGTTCTAAATAACTAACCATTATTGATTTTATGACAAAAACTAGAGTATATTTCAATGTTAGAATTGACAAGGAAAACAATTTGGATCAAGAAGTTCTTCACAAACTTGGAGTAGCTCCTATCATTATTGAGCTAATAGTATTGTATTGTGATAACAATGATAGGAACCACTCATTGATCCAAGTTTAATGATGAACTTCTCGATCCAAATTACTTCCTTTATTGCCTTTGTGGCAACAATAGTGTAATGGCATAGGCAAAGGAATCAAAATCTCATTTATGATCCAAATATGTGCTTATGAAGTTTTAGTTGATCATGGAGATAATAGACCAAAAGGATATTACACTAGAGTGAGTTCCCATTGAAAAAAATCTTACAGAGCCTTATATGAATATAATTTTAGATAAATCAGAGATCTATTTTAGTGTAAGTGAAAGAATGTTGGTTTATGTCCTTATAGCCAATCATTTGGTTACAATTTAATGTACAATATTAATATTTTAATCAATAAAGGCACTGTTTATCTTTATATATTTTTGTTAATTATATTTGATGCTTAATTCTAAAGATAAAATCCTTGAAATAATAATTACGTAATTAAAATAGTGATGATAACATAATTATGAGATTCAATTTACATTTATATATTATTTTTAAATCGTTCGTATTTGTAGTTTCATCCATATGAGATATTGATATAACAATAAAATTATCACACTCTATATTTATTTTTTATAAAGAAAATAATTGATATCATACTTCAAAGTATGAAGATATTTAAATAAATGTGTTGGTACTTATTAGAGAATAAGTTCACTGAACATACTCAATTATAAGGATCTCAAATGGTATATTAATTGTGTGTTTGTAGATTTTTTCATAATGATGGTTGTATATTTAATTTTTACACTAGAGATTACTAAGGTGTCTCATATAGGAATTATTATATTATGAGACTACTTATTTCTCATTTTAATTAAAGTAGTCCAGTCGGTAACATTTAGATATAATATAAACTATATAGCGATAATTGAACAAATAAATAAATGATTCTTTACTCTAAATTATTAAGGGAGAATACTTTACTATTCTTGATTAGTAGTGATTTAATAAATTCTTTTGCCATAGTGAATTGAGATTTAAAAAGGGTATTTTTCAAACATCAATTATGAATTAATTACTAACTAATAAGAACAAACATGATTAGATTTAAATAGATTGGACACTAATTTCATATTTTATGTCTAATTAGAATATTGGATCAAAAAAGGATTAAATTATAAGTTAAAAATATGTATGGACTTGTTAAATTAAACATATTACTTGTGTTTCTTCGATGATGAGCTGGGGTGGTTGAGACAGGTTTGGCTGGTATTGCCCTGATTATCTTTTGGCACTGTCACCAGGTATATTGGTTTCTCCCTTTAGGCTTTATGCATGTGAGAAAGGAACAAATCCTTTTCTGTCTCATCAACGCATCAATTCTGATACAAGATTCTGCAATGACGCTAAACTACAATACCAATTACCAACTCATCCAAATTACAGAGGAATTAAAAGCTTTGATAATTTATTGGCAGGTGGTGCCCCAAGTTCACGTCAATGCCACCAACTTGATTGTATATGAACACAAACATACGGATTGGCATCTTTTATCTTATGATAACAAGCACCCACCCTCTCTTCCATCTGAAACTATACAACTAACAACTTACGTTAGACAGAAAAGCATGAAGTGCAGATCTACTGTTGGGAACGTCCCAAGGAGTTTCGTGGTATAGCCCGAACAGGCAAGAAGTCCAACGTAAGAAAAAGATAGGTACTCAAATCTGTTCTTGATTACACGTGAATACATGTCAACGTCAGAATTTAAAGAAAGACTTGGAGAAGGTGTACCTGTAATCATAATGGCCTCCATGTCTTGGCAACTTGTGTAAACTTTTTTATACTAAATATTCATTTCTTCCAACTGCTTTTCCTAAACATATCCAAGCTTTTGTGATTGAATCATAATAGGAAACAAGAAAGAGTTGGATCTTTAGGATCATTATCAGGTTAATTCCTTGTTTTGTCGAATACCTCCTCGAAACTTCAAGTTCACTTGCTTTCATTACAGTAACTTTTAGCTGACGTCGACATTTCACTAATCTTGCTTTATCTGTTAATTCGCATAAAAGAGACAGGGACACAATACTGCTCAACTTTGAAAGGTTCTGTCACTTTTTTTTACATATAATAATTTGCTTCTACTGCTTTTGTTTTACTTCCTGTGTCGCCTGTAGCATTTATTAGACCATCAAAGAAGATCTGTATTACGCATTGTATAAAGGCAAAATAGAAATAGTCACCTGATGAGTGATGTGAAAAGGTGAGGAATGCATGGAGATGGAAGTGAATGGAAATTTATTAGCTGACAAGTGCATTGAAAGGGCCACTTGGATCTTTTGCAGGTCATGCAATTGGGGTTGGAATGCTTCTTCTATTCTTCCTCTTCTCCAAATTTGTTTAATCGCATTTCCATTCTATCTGACAAAATCACATGTTAAAGGAGACATGCCTAGACCCACTACATCCACATGTATGTGTGAGATATAGAGCCACATGCACACAAAAGACATACGCATAAACTCCTCCCTTACACTGTCCATTTCTCCCTCTCAAAAAATTTGGATGAAAGCTTGCTTTCACTTTCACTTTATTAGTTTACAGTATAGCTATGACATAACTTCCTCCCTCTTCTCCATTTGTTCTCCCAGGAAACATCACTACATATTACAAGCACATCAGCATCTCTCTTTCTTGGATCTGTGGAGATTCCCTTTTTACAGTTCTGCATTGGTATTAGTTTCCTATTAGGCAACTGGAGGTATTGTTGCTGATTTCTGTTCTGCACATCTCTATATGCTCATTGATATTGTAACGAGTGTTGAATATCGGGTCCCCTGCCTTTTCTTTTGTTCTCTTTCACAAGGCAGTCTCGCTTTGTCCTCTTTAAGAGACCAAGAAGTTATCTTTTAGTGTCCTGTGTCTTGAATACACCGATCTTAGTTTGCCTTGTTCCAATACTTTTCCCTGTAGTGTTATTCAACGTTAAACAAGTTCGAGCCTTTCCTCCAAAACCCAAGGTGGCAATTTTACATTAAGAGGAAAATTTGTGGGACTGCATTTTTTTACACGAGAAGGTCGAGTCTTATACAATCTGGGATGCTTGGAGACCCCAGGCCGTTAGCCGGGATTAGCTAGGTTCTTTGCAGGGAGTTTAACGGATCACTATAGATGTATGTAAAAGGAACGTATTTGACTTGGGGATGAAAACCTCTTTCTGGAAATGCAATGTTTGGATCTTATCTCTTGATTCATAGAGTTGGAGAGATGAAAGATCTTAAAAGGAGAAAAGGCCAAAGAGGGTGCTAAAAAGGGAAAAAAACAGAAACGCTCTCAGTTTCTGTTTGGACTAAACCTGGGCTCTGATTCAGAAACAGACGAGTATGTTTTTTATATGGTTGAGATAGCAAAAGATAAAACTCTAGCTGTAACATTTTTGCAGAGATTGAAAGTCAGGTTTTGATAGATACAGATACAGATACAGGTTGAAGTTAATGGTTTTACTTGTGAATAAAGGATGATGAAAATTTATTAAGGTGAGACTCGAAAGTCAGTTGGTTGGGAAGAAGAGCAAATGGCTGCAAAGCTTTTACATGCTCTAGCAGAGGACAATCCAGATTTGCAGAAGCAAATAGAGTGCATGACAGGGATTTTTCAACTCTTTGATCGCCAGGAAGCCCTCACCGGCAGAGGTTTAATCCACGAGAGACATCCCCCAGGTAATTCCATTTGCTTAAAAGTGCTAGGATGTGAGATCCAATTAACTAATCCTTATGATCTAAGGCGTTGTCTTTTGGATCGTCAGTGTTATCTCCAGATCCGTTAACCTGAATGTGTTCAACTCTATAGAATTCACTTCGTGTTCTACATGTTTTCGGTAAATTCTAATAAATGAACTTAGGGCATACATAAGCTTGTGCATGTTGAAGAATTCCATTGATAGGCCAAATGCTAGGAGACGTTTTCTTTTCTTTTTCTGACTGTCTTTTAGCTGATGGTCTCTTAATTAGTATTTTTGTGTTGCTGATAAAATATACAACTGTTGGATTCCATGATTATTTCTGTCTCTTGCTCGACAATTCTGGCAATGCAGAGTTGTTAATCTGGTCTTATTCTTGCTTGTTATGCATTGACCATTGTTGATCCAAATGTGTATGTAATACAGGTGATTACCACTTCAGCCATGACGTCTCGGACGTTGAACCTGTAAATGCATACCTTCGACATATACCGGCAGTAAGCATCCTGATTTTTGTTTTGTTTACCTTTTTTATTTAGGTCGTGGAGTTCTTCATCTTAAATGAGTTAATGGAGAGACATGATCGAGTTCATTGCTTCTTTTCTGTTTCTGTTTCATATTATAAGCTTGTTGCTGTTACTGCTCTATGGTATTTTGTATGCAACACTGGACGTTTTAAACTGTAGCTCACTTAGTGCGACCTTTTGATTGCAGGATTTAAATTTAAACAGGTTTGAGAATCAGAGAATATCTACAGAATCATCCAGAGCATCTTTCTCATCCTCATGTTCATCATCCTTGTCTTCTGTTGATTGCAGTAGAGCAGCTACACAAGAGGCCTCTTCATTTGATAGAATTACTTTAACAGAAAATCCTTCAAGGGATACAGTTATGTTGCATCAAAGTACCTCTCCTCATTTAGGAAGAAAGTCCCTTGATCTTCGAGATGTGGTCAAGGGCTCAATGTACAGAGAATTAAAAGGGCTTTCACGAAAAAAGGAAGCAATGCACAATGGGGAGCACAAACACTCCCCAAGGCCATTTCATTTTCCCAATTCTCTGGGAGGAAATAACGGAGTTGGAAACAATGGGAAGCAAAAGGTTTCTGATGATCTTAAGGAGTCTCTTCGTGTTCTTGCTAAACTTCAACAAGCACCTTGGTATTCTCGTGAAACAAGAGAACGTCCAAGATCATCACATGAATCAAAAGATGGTTCTTCGCATACAATGTCAAAAGGTGCTCCTCGTTTGTCTTTTGAGTCACGAGACACCGTCAAGTCCACCTTGAAGCTTAAGGAGTTGCCTAGACTCTCACTGGATAGTAGAGAAATTTCAATGCGGAGCAATCCTAGTTCTCAATTATATTACACTTCAAGCGATTTTCCAAATAGTGGAAGCTCAAATGACGAAACTTATGATCCAAAGCAGTCACCAGGAGCTCAGAAACGGCCTCCTAGTGTAGTGGCCAAATTGATGGGCTTGGAAGCATTGCCGGAATCTGCATCAATTAGTCACTCTGGCTGCAACAAGATCTCCCCTGGTGAACTCAGTCAGTCCTCCTTGGGGCCATTGAAAACAAATGATTTAAGTATGCAAGTCAGAATTCCAAAATCCCCAAGACCCTCAATGAAAGAGCCGATATCACCAAGGTGGAAAAACCCAGATCTTATCATGAAACCTATGCCCAAGTTACCTATTGAACCAGCACCATGGAAGCAGCTGGATAGTAGTCGAAGTTCTCATAAGCCAGCATTCAAGGCACCAAAAATTCCAGAAAAAGCACCAAACTCTTTCCCTACAGTATACAGTGAGATCGAGAAAAGATTGAAAGATCTTGAGTTCAAACAATCTGGAAAAGATCTTAGAGCTCTTAAACAAATTATGGAAGCAATGCAGGCTAAGGGGCTCCTACAGACAGGAAAGAAAGAACAAGATTCAAACTTTCAGAACCGAAGAGATACTGAATCAAAGCACTCCAATCCCAATCAAAAGGCAGGATTGTCAGGCCCAAAAAACCAACAGAGCAATATTGTGAGGACCATTGAATCCCCAATTGTGATCATGAAACCAGCAAAACTCATTCAGAAATCTGATATCGCTACTTCAGTAATTCACATAGATGGTCTTTCTGGTCTTCACAAGGTTCCAACTGGTGGTTATGCAGATAACAGAAAAGGATCTGTTAGTAGCCGGAGCACAAGAGATCAAGCTCTTACAAATAGTCATAAGGATTCTTTTATCAACACTAGTGATAAGAAAGTTAGTTTGAGGAATGTGAAACAATCTTCAACAAGACCTTCACAATTGTTAAAGGATAGCACAGCAAATTCAGTGAAAAACTCTGGATCTGTGAGTCCAAGACTGCAACAGAAGAAGCTTGAGATGGAAAAACGATCTCGTCCACCTACACCTCCCAGTGATTCAAACAAACCTAGGAAACTATCTAGTAGACAGCTAGCAGAATCTGGTTCTCCTGGCCGAAAACACAGGATTAGATCTCCCAAAGTGCCACAAAGCGATGACCAGCTGAGTCAGATAAGTAACGAATCAAGAACATCAAGCCAACAGGGGGATGATGTGTCTGTGCAGTCTGAAAACACTGTTATCTTTGACTCGAAGATGGATACAACAATCACAAGTATAGAGCAATCAACTGTCATTTGTGATGTCCAGAGTCCATTCTTGAAGGCTTCCAGTTGCACGGTTTCTGACTTAATGCAGGTGAGTACTTTTAAATTTTGTTCTTGTTAATTACTTCTAATAACGCAGTTGACATTGCTTATTATCCTAATTCCAGAGGTCAATTTCAATGCCAGAGGACGGAATGGCAGCAGAACTTGATGTTGCTGCTCTGGAGCATCGTAGTCCGGTCTCTGTTCTTGATGTGTCAGTTTATAGAGATGATGCAGTGTCTCCTGTAAAACATATGCCACCAGATATGCCCATAGGTAACATCCTGTTGACTTTTCTGCTGGCTAGGCTACAATTTGATACTTGGTGGGCTGAGGTAAAATGGTATCTTGTGACCTTAACATAGTAAAGGTGTTCACAATCCCTTGCTGTGAGTGATTTAATTAGAAATGAATAACGCCAATAAGTTAAAGACTTCTGGTTTCCTAAGAGAATAACGAAATCTACTATTATAATGGACTCTCAATATCCTTGACTGCCACCGTTCTTGCTTATCCTTGTTAGTTTGGCAAACCAAAGTTCGGTTGATTTCTTGCTGCAGTTCATTTTAGTGCTCGAGATTTTAGAGATGAACAAGGTCAAGACACATGGAAACCTTCTGATAAATTCTCATCTGACAGTAGTATAGGGTCTGGTCTTAATTCTGAGATCAATAGGAAGAAACTACAAAGCATTGAGAACTTGGTACAGAAGCTGAGAAGACTGAACTCCACTCATGATGAAGCGAGCACAGACTATATTGCATCACTTTGCGAGACCACAAACCCAGACCATCGTTACATCTCAGAGATACTATTAGCTTCCGGCCTTCTACTCAAAGACATTGGCTCTGCCTTGACAACATTTCAGCTCCACACATCAGGCTACCCCATAAACCCAGAGTTATTCTTTGTATTGGAGCAAACGAAGTCCAGCAGTTTGGTTTGGAAGGAAGAGTACAGCCCTGGAAAGACCATGAATTCAAAGAGGAGCTTAGAAAAGACACACAGGCAGCTCATATTTGACGCTGTTAATGAGATCCTCCTTAAAAAATTGGCTTCAGTGGGGTCTACTCTTGATCCATGGCTGAAGTCTGACAAATTAACAAAGCAGACACCAAGTGCTCAAAAGCTGCTCAAGGAGTTGTGTTCAGAAATAGAGCATCTCCAACTGAAGAAATCCGAAATCAGCGTAGCAAAGGAGGAAGATGGATTGAAGCGCATGTTGATGGACGATGTGGTGCACTGTTGGGAGAGTTGGACAGATTGTGGAAGTCAGATTCCTGGTCTAGTGTTAGATGTAGAGCGGTTGATCTTTAAGGATTTAGTAGATGACATAGTTAGAGCTAAACATGCTTAGACGTGGAGAGCTCATTGCAAGGTAGCTAAAATAAATGTCTGAAGTTGCTTTTGACTTTTGCTTCTCTTGTTGTAATTCATATTCCTTTTCTTCCAAACCAAATAATTTGCCCCTCAAGAAACGTGAATTTATACAGTCCAGATCTTTTGTCCAATATTACTTTGTCTTATTTTGTTTCATAAAATTTTAGCCATTTATTTTGCGGGATCTATATAAATAAATGACTGAAATTTATTGGACACCATAATAACCGAATATTTGGACTCGAATTTATAGCCAAATTCTCTACTCATCAACTTCTTTCTCTCATTTTTATTTCATTGCATTGATTTAGTGTGTCGATGTAAATTTCGTTTAGTGTGTTATCCGTAGTCCATAGAAGGTAGCTTTATGAGCAATGCCGGAGCTACGAATGGTTTTTTGGGAAAGAGTGCACTCATAATTTAGTTGTTTAATAAATGCATCGAATTGCGATGGATAGATTGCCTCCATAGCATAGTGGTAGTGCGTTCGCTTCGTAAGCGAAAGGTCGCGAGTTCGATCCTCGCTGGGGGCTAAGGGGTGTTATCAGAGTACAATTTGCGGTTTTTTGAATTCTCTCAATTCTTCTACCTTCTTAAAGTATATGGCCCTTCTGCAGCTTACTTTCCTGAATCTGGGCTTTACGAACCATCTCCCAAGTACTCCCTCCCACCCTACTGTCTTTTAAATGTAAAAGTTGAAACATTTTTAAATTTCGATTAAATTTCAAATTTTGTAAAAGAAAAATAATCAGTTTTAAAATTTTATTTTATTAAAAAATTACTTATCAATATATGTCTATATTTTTTTTTATTAAAACAAGTATTTCATTATTTTCCAAAATTTTGAACTTAATTGAAAATATTAAATATTTGATATTTATGAAAATTTTCAAAAATAATGAGGCAATGAATAGGTATTTTAAAATCACTCTAATTAAAACATCTAAATTTTATTTTATTCTCTTATATAATAATTTAGATTTCATATTTTTCTTATTCAACATGAGATCTTATGACCTTTATTAGAAGACGCTGTTACGTAATTCATGCCAGAATTAATCCGAAAATAAAATTACTTCAAATATAGTTTTACTCTCAACTTTTCACTTAAATTCTCTAGTCTAGGCCATTTCCTTTTGGTAAATTTTTCGACTTCAGAAGATTTTAAAATTCTACACATAAATGTCAAATTTTTAATTAAGTTTCAAATATTATAAATATAATTTATCAATTTCAAATTTTATTTTGTCAAAAAATAAGGTAACACGTGAGTTAGAGAGGAAATAAAAAATACGCATCAATACATGTCTTCATATTATCCATCATATTTTTTAATTAAAATAATATTTTAAACTAACGAGTTATTCTACAAAATTTTGAAAATTAATTGAAAATATAAAATGTTTGACATTTACCAAAAACAAAATTCTAAAAATTTTAGCAATGAGTGGTTATCATAAATATAAATGACATAAATATCATATTACATTCTAATCAAGACAACATCTAAAATCCATTTTGTCAATTAAGTCTCTTAATCATATAATATCCATATCACTTTAAATTTATGTTTTCATAATCAATAGTTTAATTACTCTAAAGTGGATAAGATATTGTGATCTAAATTAACATGAGATTTACTAGAAATGGATACTATCTTGTAATTCAAATTGAAAATAACTTGAAAATAAAATTTGCTAAAAATTTAATTTAATAGTAATTTTGGTGAAGTGGTTTTCACTCTCAACTATTGCTCTTTCGATTCTTCAATTCTATTGCTATACAGATGTTGCTTGACTTGATTTTGTACTTGTGTTTACTGGTTTTCGTGAAGATCACCTTGCTTGTTCTCATAGGAATATTGATAAATTTGTTATAGTACTTGATGAAACTCCAAAGTAACTTAAACTTTGGAAGCTCTATTGGAGTTGCAATAGAGTCTCATGTTGTTTCTCAACTTAAACCCTTTTCCCTTAAAATGAGTTGAACCCTTCTATTTATAAGAAATGGGAGTGCTTTATGATATAAATTTGAATGTCACATGTCACCTTATAATTGGCTATCATATTCATCCATTTAAAGTATTTGTTTATTTGAGAAATGATCATTATTTCTCTAATTGATTTATGATTAATGATTTTATCACTCTTTCTTATGAGAGTGGATATATTGAGCTTGTTCACTTTTTGTTATATTTTAGGATAATGAATCAATTGCTTACTCTAATGAATAATTATAGAAACTTCATATAAAATAATCATAAAAATACAACAATAATAAAAGAGAGACAAAACTAAGTTATAGTGGTTTTAGCCAAATATTGTTAGCTTACGTCCACTTCCTAGGCTTCACTTCAGAATCCACCATCTTATTTCCTCTATACAAAATCTTCTTTTTCTTGGGTAAAAAGACCTTAAAATTATCTTACTTTGCTATGGGTGAAGAGTAACTCTCACAAAATGTATTCCAAGTAATTTCTCAATTAAAATAAGTATATAACTTAAGAACTCATTCTTTTATTCGTATCAATAAACAAAGGTTCAATATATGTTACATAATATAAATATACATTTTTTAGCCCCTCAAGGTTTTTTTTTTATAAACTTTCTAGAATGCACAACAACTCATATGTAATATGCTTATACTTAAAACATGAAATAGCTGTTAAAAACAAAAAGTAACCATTACAACGATAAATGCTAATTAGGTCTTTTTGGCATAATTTTGGGAGCATCTTCTATTTAGAAGACATTTGTTAATAAGATTTGGTACTCAATGTGGCTTTTGTTTTATTTTTACGCTTTGTTGTAGCTTCATATGAAAAATAATGAAGTCATATAGGTTAGAGCCAAGTTTAAGAAACTTGGACAAGATTTTAATGTGTTTATAATATAGGTCACCAACATTACACCTTGTAGAACCCGTGTTCATGGTTAAGAAATATGGGTCCAATATAAACTTATGTTAGGGAGCTATGTTGGCAAAATGTTTTCATAAATTGAGAGTTTCTTGCAGGGGGAGGAACACGGGTTTGTCATGTGTTGGACCTGAATTCATTGAGTTATTTCAAAATTATAAGGTTTTAGATATTAAAAAGATAGACGTGAAGGGGGAAGATTAGACAACAACACATAATTAGAGATACGAATTAGAACACTTTTAAACTATAGCAAACCAACTTTGAAAAGAAAAGAAGAAAATTTCACTAAGATTCATGAAGACTTCAAGATTCAAGATCTATGAGAATAAGTTCTTTTGTTTTGTGTTCTTTCTTAACTATTATTATGAATTAAATTGTGATAGAACTATATGGGATGAATCTTAGACCTATGTGTTTGGATTGATTATTTGATTTAAAGAAAGACCTATATTTTCTTATGAATTATTCATAATTATTTTTTGTATTTGAATTAAGATTTAATAGCGTCTTGATTCAATTTCAGACAAGGATTCAGAAATTATATATATGAATATAGATTGTGGCATAAATAAACAAATTTTCATAGAATCCTCAAAATAGGACCAAAGAAATCTCTCGAGTTAGACCTAATAATGAAATTTATATAATAATGTACATTCTTAAAGAGATTTCAATCGAATAACTAAAGGACATAAGTTGTATTTCTTAAGAAACAATATGATTATAAATTTGGAATTTCTACTAGTCTAAGAAACTAAGGTTAATAATTGAATCAAAATAAATCTAAGCCTAAATAGGTTCAAGGGGATTCTACATTTGGATCTTGTTTATTAGATAGTTACTTTACTCTTTTTTATTACTTTGATTTGCTATTTTTGATTATTAATTTCACTTTAGTTAATCACTCCTTTTAAATAAATCATTTATTTTGTTAGATTAAATGATAGAAAGACAATTACTACTAGTACTTGTAGTCTTCACGAGAGCAATTCTCATACTAAACTATACTATAAGAATAATTAGTGCCCTTTCCTATTAGGAACACTTTAATTTCATAATTCTATTATTTTTTGTTTTGAATTTATTTTTTAGAACTTTCTTTCTTTATCTTATGTTTGCTATCTAAATTTTAGGATTTGGGTACTTTAGTTAATAATTAGGAGCAGTTTCATAGTACTACTTGATACAAATCTAGAAATTGAAAGGACTTTGAAATTTAAGGAAAAGAAGCTTAGAAGTTATGAGGTTACAACTACCAAACATAATGGCAGGATAACAAGACAACACACTACATGAAATTATTCTAGACTATTGCTTATAAGGAAATTATCTATAATTACTAGGCCAAGAGAAGAGGCCAATAATTTTCATTCAAGCCTTTTTTTTCATGCTTTTCTTGAAGGTCTATAGAAAGTGGAAATTGAGATTAACCTTAACATGATTTGGATGGTTCAACAATTTATATAATTTGATGGCTTATTAGATGAGGATCCAAATGCACATATCACTAGCTTTTTCAAAATTTATGATACTCTCAAGATTAATGGAGTTTAGGAGGATGAGGAGGAACTACAAAATTAATGTAACTTTCTATATTGTTGTCCAATTGAGGATATTTTAAAGTCACTCGGAAGATAATATTATGAACAAAAAATTTATAAAAGACATGGAAATTTAATTCTAACTTGAAGATGTCAAAAAAATAAAGAATTCAGTAAAATAAGGCATAATAGGTGCTAGACATATATGGAGACAGGTGCCTGCCTTTTGTAGAGGTTTGAGAAGTTGAGAAACATAACTAAACTAGCATTAAGGTTGATCCTAAACTAGCACCAAACTCATCACTATTTTATAAAGAAAGAAACATTATAAAACTAATGTTAGTTATAACTTGGTGTCAAGCACTAATCTAAGAACGAATAAGATCAACGTTGGCATTGATACTAGATTGACACTACTTCTTATGCATAACTTATGAAGATATTTCAATTCTCAGGTTTAAGTAGCCTAGGCTCTACTTTTTATAACCTTAACTATAAATACTTGTATTAGGTTTTAGGAAAAAAGAGTCAAATTGAACCTTAATATTTTCACCAAAATTCAACTTAAACTGAAACATTTCTAAATGTTTTAGAAAACTCTAAAATTTTGAAAATGTTTAATCTTGAACTTCAAATTAACAACTCCATCAAATTCCTATTAAAAATATACACTATAGCAATTTTTTTATTTATTTATAGGACCCATTTCCAAATGTATATCCTAGATGGCAAACAGAGCTAAAAAGCTAACCCCACTTGGAAAAAGAAAAAAATGTTGCCTAAATGACAATTATATCCTAGTTATAATCTTCACAATAAGAAACTAGAGTTTGAAACATATCCTCGTAAGGTAAGCAATCTTTAACCAATTAAACCAATTTAATAAGAATTTCATAATCTATGTGAACTTTTTAGACAAGCCAATATGTGAATGATAATACTATAATTAAAGGAATTAAGTCTTAAAACCATATCATTTTTAACTCTAAACTTCATTTGTATCCTTATAAGAAAAGACCCCTTTTAAGTCATTTCAAAGAAGAGTTAGACTAGTATGATCTCATTTAAGAGATGAGTAAATAAGACTCACCATGTTATTGGGATTCTAGATTTTAGGTAGGAAATGGTAAAGAGGGTTGGGGAGAGTTGTGGAATCAGAATCAAAATTGGAATCAGATAAAGTTTCGAGAAATGATGATGATGTCAAAGAGGAAGAAAGAGATGATATTAGTACAAATTTCTTATAGTATGGTCCATTTTATTTAAGAAGATTTTATTTTAAAAAGAATCCAGTTGGAACTCTACTCATTGATTATCTATACAAAGAATGAAACAAATAGAGACAAAAAGAGGAATTGTAGTGGAGAGAAGAAATAACAAGCACTTTGGTTGAAAATGATCATGTTAAGGTTTAAAATATTATAAGGGTTTTCCCAAGGGCAATGTTTTTTTGTAGGTGGGGCTGAATTTTTGGGCCCCATATATCATCTAAGATGTACACTTGGCAATGGTTCCCATGAATAAATAGTAAAATATGTTATAATGGATTTTTTTAAGAGGGAGTTGACAAGGCTGTTAAGTTAGGGTTTAAATTGAACCTTTTCAAAATTTTGGGAGTTTGTTTGAACATCTTGAAACATTTAGGTTCAAATTGAATTAAGGTAAAAATGTTAGGGTTAAATATAACCTTTTTACCTTAGGATTTACTTTAGAGACTTTTGGCAAGGTTTTAATAGCTATCGGGCTTTGTTTTTACAGTTTTTATTCTATTTTATCATTGGAGGAAAGTTGGGAGGAGCCAGTGACAACTTGCCTTCATGCTTTCTTATACTCTTTCCTTTACATTGAGAATTATTTATTTGTGTTTTATTTTCACTATTTATAATAGTTAGAAACTTTAGTTAGAGTTAAAGATGTAACTTGTATATATCTTTTAACCATCTATACAATATTTAATTATTTGAATTTATTCTCCTTATTTTTAATTTTTGACTCTATACCTGGCCATTAAGGATTCAATCTTAAGGATTGTATAAAGGAATGAGAGGTGAAGTAGAATATGTGCACGAGGAGAATACACACTTTATGCTTAATGAATTTGATTAAGTTGAACTGCACATCGAGAGTGGGCAGTTGCTTAATTAGATATACTTATGTGCTTTGAGAGAAGGTATAGATGCATTAGGTTAATTGTTATTTCAACCTAAATAATTAAACTTGTATGATAATTATATTTCCTATAAGTGAACCCCAAAGCCTAAGATTTGCATTCTTGATTTCTCTTAATTTTTCAATTGCATTATTTTGTTAGTTTAATGAATTCATTATCTTTCATAATATCATATTTTATTTAGTTTTATTATTTAACTAGGGTTAATAATTATAATGACACAATTCCTTATGGAATCGATACTCTGAAATTACTTTAGTTTAATTACTTGCGACAATTCCCTGTGTGCTTGCAAATTTATATTGATCAAATTTTTTGATGTTATTGTCAAGGAACTTAGTTTTGCTATTTTTGTTAATTGTAGTATTATTTTTATTTTGTTTTCTTTTACTTTTGATTCCTTTCATTTGTTTCAGGTAGTTGATGTCAGATAGGAGACCCAAAAGTGACAACTTCGATATCCTACCTGGATTTGATTCTAAAATTGAACAAACATGTAAACAAAATTGAGTGAGAAGGAGAATAAAGAGATGGATGCAAATTAAGATAATATTGTTGTGGATATAGAGTAACAACCATAAAGGATATGCTTGGAGGACTTCTAATTTCCTATTATTAGTGTAAGTCCCTTATATATTACAATATTAAGTCAAGGGACGAGGAATTTTGAGCTGAAGCAGATATAACCATTATTGCTATAGACATTTGGTGGATCACCTAGTAAAGACATAATCATATTTATAAAGGAGTTCTATTTGGTGATCCATACAATTTTTCTAAATGACCTTATAGAAGATGAAATTTAAATGAGGTGTCTTCCATACTGTATGAGATATCGAGTAACAAAAGCTTAAAAGACTATATTTTTAATCTTATATTTTGTTTTTTATTTGAAAGTTTTCATTGTTTTTGGTAATTAATTTGTTTATAATATTTTTAGGTCAAAATTGCCTTTATGGATTGAAAGGAGAAGAAGTCAGGAGGAGTCGAATTAGAAAACTAAAGAATTGAACCTATTTTTTAAGGATACGTTCGTGTTGGTGAAGGAGACACTTGTATAGGACTTAGAAATGGTCATGTAGGAGACTGTGTAAATCCCTATAACCATGTATAGGTTTGACATTGTTCCATTGGTGTTAAGGTCAGACATGCCCATGTGGTAATTGTTGGGTCCCGATTCCTTTTCTTTGGTAAATAAGTTGTCTAATTTTATTTTGAGGTTTAATTTGATATTTTTAATTTTGGTTGG
>JAOQMR010000007.1:11157554-11171084 GCA_027563865.1 Erythroxylum pelleterianum | reverse complement strand
TCGAGACTTCGGTCTCTCCTGAGACACTTCGGTGTCGAGACTTCGGTCTCTCCTGAGACACTTCGATGTCGAGACTTCGGTCTCTCCTGTGACACTTCGGTGTCGAGACTTCGGTCTCTCCTATATAAGTCCCGTTACCCACTTCGATTCATGGACTTCTGATTTGTTTTGTTCTGTTAATGATAAAATTGTATTTTGCCTGATTATTAATCGCTGAATGCATGCGTATACTGTAATGTGAAATAAATCAGTTAAATTAGATAAATGATTACTCACTAAGCTATAAGCTTAGCACGGTAGATTTGCCTCGTGTAGGTTCGGAGCGAAGAGTTTAAAGACTGGGACGAGTCAACCGCAATAGCCAAAGGAGTCTGTTTTGTATTGTTGAGTGAACACTTTTGGGCCTGTAATTATTCGTTGGATTTTTATTCTGAGATTACGCTATGTAATATTCTTTGGTTTTGTTTCTGGAAATTATGAGATGTATTATATGTGTGTTAAACTTAGGTTTTAAAAATGCATGTGTGAAATGTTTTAGTTTTGTTTGTTCTGTCTTGGGTGGCATCCACATATCCTCCCATGGGGTATTTGGGTGTTACATTTAACCATCAAAGCATAACACTTAATTATGCAACATTCTTGACAATTCAAAATGCAAATGCACAAACAAATGACTCGAGGGTTCCTTGGAACGAAATGGAGAAATCGAAGTTTACACTATGAACGAAATGAGTCCACTTTTTGGATCTTATATGCCACAAGCAGGCAACCAGGAGAAGGCTTTAGGTCGACGTGCATGTGACTAACGAAACGGTTCCTCTTTTGCCCAAACACAATCAAATTTTGAAGCTCAATTCATTTCCATAAATTTTCATATTTTCATGCTTTTCCTTCTTTCCATTTATACAAACTGCCATAACATTTTTCAAGGCATAACATAAAATGTTTCAATGCATTTCCATCTTCATTTTGAAATTCATCAACAAAATTCATATACCAAACATATAAAGACTTCTCAAAACATTCAAATAGCAATCATACAACATTTATAAAACAATTAAAATAATTTAACTCTCTTGTTTTTGAAAACATAGTCAAGGCTCATTAACTCAATTATAAACATGTAACCTACCTTGAATTTCCTTGTTTAAAAATTTGCTTAAGGATGCCTCTCCTCTTTCTCCTCTTGCCTTACTTGATTTCCTTTAACAATAGCCAAAAATTCCATTCAATAGGAATTCAATTTGAGAACCCTTAAATCATATTCACTACAATTGATTCTAGAATACTTAAACCTATGCATTTTCTAAGCTTCATAAACTGAGACCTTTCCAAAAATCCAGATCTTCGGGTCAATTTTCCATGATCATTATGATCAAGTAAATAAAGAAATTTGATAACACTTTCTTCTAAAAAATTTTCCCCATTGTCTTAAGTTTCTAATGATATCAAAATCATTCAATTTTGTTCAGTAATATGAAAGTTATAACCCAAAATTTTTTGGATTGTTCTTATACTAAAACAATATTTTTTGCTCAACTTACATCCAGAAATTTAAATTCTTAGAGACTGAATTAAAACTTGATTTCATTACACAATTTGTAGCCCTATGTCTCTAGTTTACTCCAAATTAAAAATCACTCCATTTGGATAACTGTAAACAAAGTTATGCCTAAAATACCGAAGCATGTTCAAGCTGTGCAGGAAATTCTGAAAGTTCGTCGTGGCGTACCAATAAAAGTTGGTCACGGTGAACTTTTCTAGAGAGGAAAATTCTTCTTGAATTCTTATAAGCTTGTTGTGGTGAACCCCAGAGTTGGTCGTCGTGAACTTTCATCCTTTGAGTTGGCCGTGGCGAACTTCCACAAACTCGTCTTTTATATTTTCTAGATTCTAATATCTTTACTTACTACACATATTCAACTTCATTTTCACCTTCATTTTACTTCTAACTATCACCAAAACATGTTTCATTCATCAAATCAAGAAGAATGATACTTATACTTACTTGTTTATCCAAAGCTTCTTCAATCACCAAGAAACCCTAGCTTCTCCAAATGAAGAGTTTCTTGGCCCTACTGAAAGCTCTTCTCTTCCTCTTTCTTTTTCTCTTCTTGAAAAATCTTAAAATGTCTCTTTAAAACTAAGAAAAGATGAAACCTAGCTTAGTTTTCACTTCCTTTCTCTCCTTTCTCTCCTTCTCTTCATATTTTCTCTCTTCTTTTCCCTCACTCACGGTTTCTTCTTCTTCCAAATGCATGTCAACACTTTTCTTTCCAATTATGCCCTTAGTGAATGTAAATTGTCCATTTTTCCCTTCCTTTAATACTTATGGCTTTTAAACTTACGTGACCTTCCAAAAATGCCCTTCATACAATACACTCTTACTAATTTAATCCAACTAACCAAAGTAATAAATCCTACTAATGTTAACATACTAATTAACTCCAAAAATTAATCAATCTATCGAAACTCAAGATTTATTTAAATCATGCTTAACTCAACAACAAAAATTTTGAGGGCCAACAACATAATTCTTAACCATTCCCTAACTTTGCATTATATATTAAATAGTCTAAAAACACTCAAAGAATAAGTTCTCATTAGTTTCCTAAAATTATCCATACAAATCATAGTCAAAACATTCAATTGTAAACAAGATTCTGTCTTTTGTAAGTTGCCTTTTAAATTGCTAGCCATAAGACACAAGAGTGTGCAGGTGATCTATGCTTATCCCAAATAAAGTCATACCAAGTTACCCTTATTGAAGATTTTGGTAATAGCTTCTTATAAGAGTAATTAGTAAATCTTAAGGTCTTATCTTGTGCCTATAAATTAAGATTCTATTAATTTACTTGGTGTTTAACACCTTTATAATAGGTTTTATTTGTTTTCCTATGTTTAGTTCATTAATCTATAGGTGATTGAATGAAAAAGTGTGCAGGCGATGTATGCTTATCCCAAATAAAGTCATACCAAGTTACCCTTGTTGAAGATTTTGTTCATAGCTTCTTATAAAAGTAATTATTAAATCTTAAGGTCTTATCATGTGCCTATAAATTAAGATTCTATTAATTTACTTGGTATTTAACACCTTTATAATATGTTTTATATTTAAGATTCTATTAATTTACTTGGTATTTAACACCTTTATAATGTGTTTTATATAGGTTTATTTTGTTTTCCTATGTTTAGTTCATTAATCTATAGGTGATTGAATTTAGATATATAACAAATTAGCAAATTTTTTTGGGGGATTCTCTATTAGTTCATTAATCTCTGTTAAACTTCTCTTAGATATATAACTAAGCTTAGCAGATTTTTGGGGGATTCTTTGGTATTCTTTTAGGAGATTTTCTTTTGAACTTCTTTTTAGTTAGTTTTTTAATAGTTTTTTTCCTTTAAGGACGAAGACTTGGATTAAGGATTGAATAAGCCAATGACAACTTCTCTCAACTTCTTTCATTTACGTTTTGTGTTTTGTTCTTTCATTAGTTTAGTTCTTGTGTTTTTGTTTGGCATTTAACTCAAATTAATAGGATTTATACTAATTCTCATTGGGATTGATATTTTTTAGTATATCTAGTTTTATTTAGCTATATATGATTCAATTTTTATACTTGCAAATATAGAGTAGATCAAACTATCACTGGTTTAGAGGGTATGCATTGATTATAAGAAGTTGAATGCAAGCACTCAAAAGGGTCAATTCCCTCTACTTTCCATTGACTAGAAGATGGAAAGATTGGAAGGGCATGAATTCTACTTCTTTAAATAAATACTTGAGATGAAATCAAATCCCAATGGCTCTAAAAGATAAGAGAAGACAAGTTCTACATGCCCTTCTAACATTTTCACTTATCAGAGGATGTCTTTTAGATTTCCTACCTAGCCACTTTTTAATATTGTATGATGGTTATTTTCTTTGATAAGGTTGAGCAATCAATTGAGGTATTCGTAGATGAATTTTTGGTTTTTAGGTCTTCTTATGATGCTTATTTTCTTAATATAAAATATGTGTTGCAATAATTAGAAAACATGTCATTCCATGATATAAGAAGAGATTGTGTTGGGGATATGGGATCTTTAGATATAAGAATGAGGTGAATAAAGCCAAAATGGAAGTTGTAGAAAGATTACTGCGTATAACTTTAATTTATGCAGTCAAGGGTTTCCTTGGACATCCAGGATTCTATTAGCATCTTATAAAGGATTTCTCTCAAATGACTTAGCCTTTATGTTACCATTTGACAAAAATATGTTCCTTTGAATTTACTAATGAATTTTTTATTGCTTTTTTTCATATATTAAAAAATAGTTAACTTTGGCTTTTATCATGGTTGCACGTAATTAGGACTTCTTCTATAAACTAATATATTATGCTAGTGATTATGAAATGGGGGTTATTTTAGGCCAAACACGTGATAAGAAACTTCACGCTATATATTATATTAGTAAAGTTCTTAATGATATATGGATTAATTATGTTACCACTGAGAAAAAAAACTTCTAACTATTGTTTTCTCTTTTGAGAAGTTTAGAACCTATCTTGTAGGCTCTAAAGTGATTGCCTATACCAACCATTCGACATTGAAATATTTATTATCTAAAAAGGATGTTAAGCTAAAACTGATATGTTACATTCTCCTTGTATAGGAATTTAACTTAGAAATTCAAGACAAGAAAAGGTTAGAGAATTTAGTAGTAGATCACTTGTCAAGACTAGACCAAGGAGACTGTATGGATAAGGAACCCATAGATAACCAATTTCTCAATGATAGGCTTTAGGTTGTTCATCATAATGAAACACTTTCTTTGCTAATTTTATGAATTGCCTTGTTTCAAGAATTGTCACATTAAGCATTCCCTACCACCAGATGAAGAAATTCTCTTTGAAGTTAAATTTTATTATTAAGAAGATCCTCCTTTATTCCAATTTTTTATGGGACTATATAAAGAAGTGCTTCTAAAAAGGAGATGAGATAGATTTTATATTAATGCACTCATCCCCTTATGACAAACATCATAGTGTCGCAACAATGTTGTTGTTAAAGTCTTGTAATGTGGGTTTCAAAGCTTTTTTTAATATGTAACAAATGTTAGCTAATAGGAAATGTTAGTAAATGACATAAGATGCCTCAAAATATGATTTTAGAAGTAGAGCTATTCAACGTATGGGGCGTAGATTTTATGAGACCATATCCCTCTTTGTATGGTAATACCTAAGTCTTGGTAGTAGTTGACAACATTTCAAATTACGTAGAGGCAGTAGATTTACCCAACAACATCAATGCTAGTTTAGTGAAATTCATGATAAGGAACATCTTCTATCATTTTGATGTACCTCAAGTTATCATTAGTGACAATATTATTCACTTCCAAATTTATCAGCTCATGTCACTTTTGAAGAAGAATGGGTGTATATTTAAAACTTCAACTACTTATCATCCTCATTAACTGTTTAAGTAGAGGTATCTAATTGGGAGATTAAGCAAAGTTTAGAGAAAATGATTAATATTTCTAGGAGAGATTGAGCATTAAACTTGGTGATACCCTTTGGCTTTATCAGACAACTTTGAAGATTATTATTTGGCAAGTTTTGTCACCTCTGGATTAAGATTAAGCATAAGGCTTTGTGGGTAGTAAAGAAATTCAACTATAACCTTAAGTTAACTAGCGAGAAGAGATTGCCCAAATTGAATCAGCTTGATGAGTTCTGAAGAGATTCTTTTGAGATTGCCCAAATCTACAAAGAGCTATCCAATATGTTTCAGAACAAAAATATCCTTATAAAATTCAAGGTGAGATAAAAGGTTTTAATTTTTAATTCCCATTTGAAATTATTTCTTTGGAAATTAAGGGAAATTAATTTCTAGATGTTCTTGACCATTAATTGTTTATAATCATATAGTGTCATTGAAGTTGAAAGTACATATGGGAGGCAATTTATGGTCAACGAGCAATGATCAAAGCATTACTTTGTGAGTGATAATATGGATGACATAAACACAATTGCTCTCAAAACTAACCCATTTAGTGATCCAATCCAGTTATAAGACTCATAAAGAAGCACTTGTTAGGATGCAATCCAACATTCTACCTAGTTTCTTTTATTTCCTTAAGTTTTTTATTCTTATTAACGTTTATTTTAATTTCTATTATAGGTAGTTTTTTAATGGAATTTCTTGGATATTATTGCACCAACTAGGTATGATTAAAGGAAGAAGTTTATCTACCATTAAGGACAATGTTATGTTTAAATTTAAAAGGGTTAATAAATGAGAATTTAAAATTTTAGTTTACATGTTTGATTTGCATGATTTATGTGCTTTACGTTAAAAATTGGACTTTCTTTTTATTTTTGGGTTGTGTGTTTAGGTTCTTATAATAGCTTTATGTTAAGGGTATAAGTTTGTGCATAATTATGACTCAAGATTGGTTGTTCAAAATTAGATGTATAATATGATTAAGTGAACGATAAGTACATTTTCACGTTATGAATACTTTAAGTGATTGCAGTTTGATTTAACATAAGTAATCTTGTGAGAAATTGACTATATGAATACTGTGAAACTGAATTTTTTAAGTGACTATACTTTTATTTAACATAAGTAATCCCATGAGAAATTAGGCCCTCATACATAATTTTTCTTTCTTATATAAATACCTTATCTGATTTGAACTTTGAGATATTAGATTTCATCTTTTTTAGATTACATGTAAGATATTTACAAGCATTAAAATGATAAATACACTTAGGATTTAAGGTAAACCAAATTGTGTACCTTTTTATACATTACTCCATTAGTAAACCTTTTTTAGCCCAATTTGAAATTATACCCCTTTTCTTGGTAACCCTTTCCTAAAGAACCTTTAGCCTAAAATAAAAAAAAATATTTACTCGCTAATTCATAATTAGTAGAGCTTTTACTTATAATATGATGTCTTTCATAATGAGATGTAAGGAAATAAGTATGGGGGAAATAATTAAGTGTATGAAAGAGGCAATAAAAGAAAAAGGAATCTTATGACAATTTAAAAAGTTCAAAATGAAAATTGAAAAATGAAAAAATTTAAAAAGATAAAGTGTTGAAAATTGATTGCATAGATTATTGTGATTGAAAAGAATGAAGGGAAAAGGATAGTTATAAGAATATGAGGAGTTAGTGACTAAAGATTAATTTATCTATTTATCTTGATTTGTTTGTTATTACTCTACTAATTGTGAATATTGTTGTTTCATCTATTCCCTTTCCTCTGGCCTACTTAAACTGTTAACCCTATTACAATCCTATTTAAAGTTCTTTTAATTTTTACTTATATGTATATATTTAAGCAGTGGAAATTTGATGATTTTAAGCTTGTGATAATTTTGTTATTAATAATAAGATGACGAGAAAACCTTGCTAAAATTTCAAACACTTAAGCGAATGAGTGATATTTTGTGAGGACATATCAAATGTAAGTGTTTGAACTTAATGAAGGAGGTGAAATAGTGTTTACCTTGTCTTATTTGCATTATGATTTACTTGAAAATATATTGTGTTTAAGTTTGCAATTCAATTGAGACTTAAATTTTATATCTTATGTTATTAATTATGAAGCTAAGTAATGAGTTTAGGTTAATGTTTGGGGATGATATTTAAGTAAACTCTTAGGAGGCTATAACCCCTCAACTAAGGACATCTAGGAGTTTTAAGGCTCATGACATATGATAAATGTTACTGTACACTAACAAAAATGGAATTGTTCTTATTTTAGTTGAGTCAAGGTAGTAGTTAGGGTTTGTTTGTTATTGATTACTTAAAGACAAGAAATATGTAAAGTATGATGGAATTTGATAAGTTTATAATTTACATGTTGTTTAGGGTTGAATTACTTGGTGTTTGGCACTATTATAACATGTTTGATATAGATGTTATGATGTTTTCCTATGTTTAGTTCATTTTCTTGTAGGTGATGATTTTAAGGAGTAAAAGCATTATTGAGTGTAACTTTCTTTAATGTTCCATCGAGGAGATTTTAGAGTCATTTGAAAGATAAGAAGATGAACAAAAACTTTTAGAAGAAATGAAAAGTCAATTTTAACTTGAAGATGTCAAAAAAAATAATGAGTTTAATGGAATGAGGCATAACAAACATTGAACATATATGGAGATACATGCCTATCTTTCATAAAAGTGTGAGAAGTTGAGAAATCGAACTAGGTTGATGTCAGAATTGATCCTAGATTGACGTTATGACTCGTTTTCATTTTAGGAACAAAAAAAAAGAATAAAAATGGTTCAAGTTATAATTTAGTGTCACGTGCTAGTTACATGTAATTTTACAATGAATTAGAGTTTTAAAATATAACTAGAGTTGGTGTTGATGTTGGTCCAATGTTGGTTATCATCATAACTTACGAGGACATTTCAATTCTCAAGTTGAAGTGGCCTAGGACTTTGTTTGTATAACTCTCACTATAAACACTTGTCTAGGTTTTACTTAGGGAACTTTTGGTAAGGTTTTAATAACCACTAGTGTTGTTTTCATAGTTTTTAATGTTTCTTGTCATTAAAGGAGAAGTAAGAGTGAGATTGGAGGAGTTAATGACAACTTCTCTTCACCCTTTCTTATACTTTTTTCCTTTATATTGATAATTAATTATTTTTTCATTATGTTTAATAGCTAGAAGCCCTAGTTAGGGTTAGAAATGTAGCTTATATGAATCTTTTAATTATCTATAGATTATTGATTATTTAATTGATTAAATTTATTCTCTTTATTCTTAGTTATTAAATTTAGGCATGGCCATTATAGATTAAATCATAGGGATCTTATTAAGGATCAAAATGTTAAGTAGAATTTGTGCACTTGGAGAATACATACTTTAGTGGTAAAGAACAACAATATCCTATACTTAGTGATAACTAAATATATTAATTGTGCTTAATGAATTTGATTAGGTTAAACTGCACATCGAGATTTAGCAATTGGCTAATTAGATATACTTATGTGCTTCAAAAGAAGACACAAGTTCCTTACGTTAATTATTATTTCAACCTAAATAATCAAACTTTATAATAATTGGAAATTGCCTATAAATGAACCTCGAATCCTTAATGTTCGTTTTGTTCATATCTCTTAATTAGTCAGTTGCACGTTTTTAGTTCAGTGAATTCATTATCATTCATATCCCTTGCTTTATTTATTTTTATTATTTAACTAATTTTAATAATTATAGTGATACAATTTGTTATAAGATAAATACTATAAACTTACTATGGTTTAATTACTTGCTACAATTGCTATATGTACTTGCAAATTTAGGTCAATTAGCTATCCTAACTTTTCATGGAATAATCAAGGATAGAAAAGACAAAGACCTCCATCCAAATTTCAATAATGAAAATATCAAAAAAGGGAAGTCAAGTCTGAAAGAACTTATGGTAAAATTCACTAATGCATCTGAGGCTCACTTCTAAAGTACCAAAACATCTCTTCAAATTCAACAAGTCTCTATCCTTAACTCGGAAAATTATATTGAATAGCTTGTAAGGTTCTCATAGAAAAATAACTAGTAGAGATAATAGCAGGGCTTAGAATCAGCTTACTTGGCTTGAAGTCAACAAACTAGCCTAATTTGATCGGGCTTAAGGAGCTAACTTGAAAAGCTTAAATATTTGACCACTCAATCAAAATAATGTTGTTTTTAGATAAATTTACCCAAAATGATGTCATTTTGGAAACTCATTTAGATTTAAGTTATGCAATGTGAGCCTACTAGGCCCTGGGTTGGGTTTGAGCCATATGTTCTTATGGTTGGGCTGGGCTGGGTCAACAACAAGCTTGGTTCAACTCAACCCATTTCCATACCTAATAGCTTGGTACTTTACCTAATAACATCATGCCAAACCTAAGGGAGCAAGTGAACACAATGACTTTAAGGGGTGGAAAGGAGCTAAAAGTTAAAGAAAAAGGAAAAGAGAAGAGGGAAAGGGTTTTTGTGTAAAAAAAGAAGGATTAGAGAATGAAAAAGAGAAAAAGGAGGAGTTGTAGAAGAAATTGATCAAAAAGTACTAACCAAAAATTATATATTCAAACGGACTTAAAAAAGATAGAAAGGAAGATCAATTTGATAAGGTTTTACAGCTTTTTTAAAAATTACATATTAATGTTCCTTTTTATTGTAAATAGTCTCTCTACTAGTTAGGGATAAGGCTATATACTTCTGGACCTCACTAGACCTTCATAAACTCTGTTTTTCAGTGATATTTCCATTAGGATGTTGTCGTTGTTATTGTTGTTGTAATGTTCCTTTTATTAAAACTCTTTCACAGATGTCATTTTACAAAATAAGAGTTGTCAATGGTTACTTTAAGTGAGGAGTATTTTAAAACTTTATAGACCAAGCTATCTTAGAAAATCAAAGATCAAAGGAGTTTCACTATTTCTTGTAATATTGGTAGTTTGTCAATCGAGAATTAGCAAACTTAAAAGCTAGTATTAACTTGATGCCATATGACTTGCTTAAAAAGTTAGGGTTTGGTAAACTTAAAACAATACATTCAATTAGCGGATAGGTTAATTAAGTATCCTAGGAGTATTAAAAATGTTTTCATTAAGACTAACAAATTCATCTTATGTTTGATGATGTAAAGGTTCCCTTAATCTTGGGACAACCTTTCCTAGCTACTGCTAAATCTGTGACGGATGTATATGATAGAAACTTAATCATAAAAGTAAAGGATGAAGAAGTAGTTTTTATTATATCTAAAGCCTTTAAACATCTCCTTAATAAAGATGAAATTATTTCTATATAAATATTATTTATACTACAACTTCTCATATTATATGGAGAATCAACAAAGGATCCATTGGAGACTTATATCATATAAGGCCAAAAAGGAGATGGAAGACCCTATTCTATTATAGCATATGGCATATTGAAAGCTAATAAGCCTATGATTTGCAATTGAGTAAGAAGTTTAACTAATAAACTTATAAAGAAGAACTTATTAAGAGGTAACCCAATTATTTAAGTGTTTTTTATTTCAATCTAGTAACTTTATATACTTTAGCAATATTTTTTAATGTGTTTTTTCATTTTATCGATTTTTGTTTGCATGTGTTTTAAGTTTAAACTAGTTTGTACTTGTCAAACTACAACATAAAGCCTTTTATTTTTAAGGGAGTACTAGTTATCCTAATTTCCTTATTTTTCCCTTATTTTCTAGTTTTCATTATTCTTGTATGTTATATACGTTGAGGATAATGTACAACTTAAGTGTTGGTGGGTAGGGGGAATTGATTTTTCACGCTTATTAATTTTGGTACAATTAGCTTAATAGGGAATAACGCTAAAAGAATTTAACTCTCAAAGAACATTGATTGACAAATTCATTATAAGTTTAGCTTTTTTGTGATTTGATTGGTTTAGGCATTTAGTCTTAAAATTGATGATTAAGTCAATTTTAATTTGCTTCGTTTATTTTAAAAATAGATAATTAATTTGCATTTAGACATATAAATGAGTTATAAGTGACGTATTTTAAAACATTTTTAGTATTCCATAAATTTTTTCTCTAAAGAAAGAAAAAATTGTGTGAATAAATTAGCATAAAATAAATTCAGCATATTGGTTTCAAACCAAGTAAAAAGGTTGAAGTTAAAGAGTATAACTAAATTAGGATAGACCTCAATATTCAAGATTTATGAGAATAAGTTCTTTTGTATTATGTTCTTTCTTAGTTGTTGTTGGTTTTCTTTATATTAGTATAACTAAATTAGGATAGACCTAAAAGGGATGAACCCCAAAACTGTGTGTTTGGTTTGATTATTTGATTAATGAAAGACCTGTATTTTCTTGTAAATTATTCATTGATTAAGTTTTATATTTGAGTTAAAATGTCTAGTATTTTAATTTAATTTCATATTTTATATATAGAGACTAAGCAATCATATGTACAAATCGATCATAGTACGAATGATAAGAGTTATATAGAGTCCTGGAGATAGAGCCATATAAATATTCTAAGTGAAGTAAAATCTAACAATAAATTTATAAAACAAGTTAATCTGTTCTTAAGGATTTTGATTAAAAAGAAACTTAAGGATAGGAGCCTTATTTCTTAAGAAAGAATACAATTATAACTTTGAAATTTCTACTAGTCTATGAAAACAAGGACTAACAATTGAATAAAGATAAATCTAAGCATAGAAAGGCTCTTGTGAGGGCTCTTTGTGATTTTTCTTTTGAAATAAATTATCATAGATACCCTTGTGGCTCCTAATTTGATATCAATAAAGGTTATACCAATTTTGTATATTCATTTGACGCCACATGACATTGACCTACAAGGTATCAAAATTAATATGTTATAAGCATCCACACAAACTTAGGCCATTGGAGATTAATGCATAAACTTTTTTTCAACTTGTATATTTTTAGTTTATTTAAGAAGTATTGTTTCATATAGAAATTTATATGGATAGGTCTATGATCACCACAAAGTGACATCTCATATAAAATGATTTGGAAGTACAAGAATTATATAAGCGTGACATATATACATATGTATGTATGTATTGTTGGCCCCCGTTACCGGAACCCAACTCTCTTGCTTACTTATACTCTGATTACCTTGAAGGGTTATAAATTTTTTTTTTCATTCTTAATCCATTTGAACCCTTAAAGACATCATGAATACATCTTCAACCTTACAACATCCCAAATTTCACTTACAAAATCTTCCATGATGTGCCCATACTACTCGAGCACCATGCTTGAACTCATTTCTCCTGCTTTCGAGCAGAATTCGGAGAACTTAAAACCTTAATTTCAATTTGACTTCTCATAGAAATCATAGCTCTACGACTCTTGTTTAATTTGGCACAAGAATTACCCCAATCGGAGCTCTATAGCTCAAGATATCATCAAAATATCAAAACGTGCACAAAACCCTAATTATGCTTTCTTAGCCGACCTCTTACTTGCTTTAATGCAAACTTCCTCAAATCAACTCCAATTACTACAAAATTTTGTGGAGAGATAGCTACATGCAACCACTGCCACAAAAACCACCTCAATTGGAGGTCGGAGGAGGGAGTTATAATCGAAAGAGTATACCTTGTTCATTCTCTAAAATCAAATTGGACATACTTTGGCGCGATTTCCATAACTTTTTATACAAATATCCAAATGCTTTCATTCTTTTTCCATTTGAAAGATAACATCCATATCTACAAGTCGTATTAGAGGCCTCAAAGTGAGATTCGGCCTTAAAACTGGTCAAAACCGCAAAACAATATGGCTGACCCGAGCCTGTCCGTTAAACGAACATGGATCGAGCAAACTGTCCATTTTCACCCGAGACTATCCATTAAACGGACTCCTATGTCCGTTTAACGGACATGGGGAATGCATAGGGTCCTTTTTGACCTGATAGTATCCGTTAAACGGACTCCAGTTTCCGTTTAACGGACATGGGCTTTCCCCAAAATCCTCAACCCTCCTTTCATGTTTCCTAACACCTTTCTAACATCAAA
>JAOQMR010000007.1:11127673-11142714 GCA_027563865.1 Erythroxylum pelleterianum | reverse complement strand
ATGGGTGATTAAATTGTATTAGATGAGAAGTGTAAAATGTGTAAGATTGTGAATTATGTGTTATGTGATTGGGTGAGTCATCAATGATGGTCACTCACTGAGTTCGCAAAACTCACCTAAAATTTGCAATTATTTTTCAGGACTCAGAAGAATACACCATAGGCAACGGGAGTATACCTACTGCATGTGAGTGAAGGAAGAGGTCGGGATCAGTTGCGTCTGCATTCTGCATTTTATTGTTTGTGCAAATTGTATTCCGCAATTTTATGTAAAATAGTGCTTGTATTTATAGTGGGCCCCAATTGGCTATTAAAATTCTAATGATTAAAATGGGTTGACTGAAAATGTTTACGAATGAAAGTAGACCCAGATGGGTTATTGATTTCTAAGCATATGATTGTTTTCAAAAAAAATATTTATATCGACTTGTGAATGATTGAGTGCTCTAGCATGCCACCCTCGCAGGGCACGGACTCTGATATCACCATCGATGTCGGGTTCGAGTCTTGCGGGAGTGGAGTGCTACACGGAATCATTTTATAAGGAGGAATCGATATTGGCATTGTGCTCAGAAGAAGCTCAATGGGAAATTCAATTTTCCTAGGTGGTGGTAGTCCTGGTAATTCCTCGAGAAAGACATCCGGGAATTCCATGACTACAGGAATTTCTTTTAACTTTCCTCTATCTACCTTCGTGTCTACCACATAGGCCAAAAATGCTTCACACACTTTTCTCATCATCTTCTCTGCTATCAGAGCCGAAATAATTCTAGTCGGACTTACTTTTCTATCCCCCATAAACACCACCTTTCTACCGTTTCCAAATTCAAACTTCACGATCTTCTGTTTGCAATCTAAGTTGGGATTATACTTCTCTGTCTATACTCAAAATCACATCTAATCCTCCCATCTTCAATGGCATTAGATCCACCACTAATTGTTCTCCTCTTATATGTATCTCACAGTCTCTATAAACTTGACTAATCACAATATATCGGCCGATTGGAGTATTAACCATTAAAGGAGTATCCAATGGGCTCAATTCTCTACCATACACAATTCTATTTGATGACACAAACAAATGGGTAGAACCCGGATCAATCAAAACAACAATATCATCATCAAATAATTTAATCATATCAGTCACAACTTCTGGAGTTGTCTCTGTATCCTTCCGTGTCATTACAAACACCCTAGCTAGTGTTTGTCCCCTCAGTCTTCCTGGAGGATTCACCCTCTTAGCTGCATCAGAACTGCCCACTTCTATTGCAGTCTTGTGCCCCATAGTCTCAACCCTCTTTAAAGCTTGCATCTGACTTCTCTCTTGTCTTATATACTGAGGGCACTCTCTGGCCATGTACCCTTTCTCTCCATAATTGAAGCATGGTCTAGTCAATCCGTAATATTCCCCTCTATGAAACCTTCCGTAGTGTTCACATTTGGGAACGAGTGGCTTATCCCCATCTCCCTTCTGCTGCCTCCCATTGTATAGGCTTGATGAGAAACAATAGAAGTTCTCATCAGTTTGGACCTGCTTATGCCACTTCTCCTCTCCTCATACTGCACAAGGAAAGTCTTGGCACTCCTCTCAGGCATAGAAGTACCACCTCCCCTCTTGAACTGTTCTCTTCCTTTCTCTTTTTGTCCACGAAGCTTTTTATGTTCTCAATGTTCTCGACCTTCAAAGTCGCTTCAACCAGCTATTGAAAAATCACAAAAATTTTGCACCACCACTTTCTCTCTAATAGCTAGATGCAACCCTACTTCAAACCTTCAGTACCTAGATGCTTCACTCATCATTAACTCAGCTATATATCGGGCCAATTGTGTAAATCGGCGCTCATATTGGCTCACTGTCATCTCCCTCTGGGTGAGGCTCAAAAACTCTCTCTGCTTCTGCTGGATGTACACTTCTGACAAGTACTTCTTCTTATAAGCATTCAGGAAGTCCTTCTATGCCAACACCGGTGGCTTCATCTGACTTCTTGGGACACTTTCCCACCAATGCAAAGCATCCTCTTGTAGCAAACTCGCAGCATATTCAACCTTCTCGTCATCCTCATAATCCATCTACCCCAACATCCGTTCCGTCTTTCTTAGCCATGTCTTAGCTTCTTTCGGGTCAGTCGTTCCATAGAAGTCTACTACTCTATACTTTCTCAGCTTATTAAACTATTTACCCTTCTTAACTGGGGCCAGAGCAGAAGTTTACGGCATCTGGATCATGGCCTAAACAAATGCCTGAACAAAGGCTTAGAACATTCTTGGATCTAATGGAGGCACTTGCTCCTACAAAACAAGTGACTCTTGCATCTGTGACCGAGAGGGCCTACTACTATACCCTACAGAAACCTCAGCATTTTCTGGGGTTACTGACTCATCAGTACTTTCCTCTCTTGGTGGAGAGTCAAGCGCAATCAATCATTGCAAAACTCCTTATGTCTTTTTATGAGGTGGCATCTTACTCCTTTAAATTAAACACTAATGATTAGCTTACGTTTCATTTTAATCTTATTTTCTAAAAGTACGCATGAGATGCATGTCACTTAATGCAATTAATCACTTCACAATGCAACAAGTAATCACATAGCATAACAATTCGTACTACTATGCATTCTAAGCTTAGGAAAAACCTAAGCTCTGATACCAAACAATGTTGGAACCTGCTTCTGGAGCCTAAATTTTGGAGTCATAAAATGTGAGCTTCATTACCCCGTATTTTTAGTGTCCAACTCTTGTTCTGATACCAAACAATGTTGGACCCCACCTCCGGAGCCCAACATTCGAAGTCGATCAACATGTGATCTTCATAATCAAACTCATTTCTTCAACTTCATAATAGACTTTGGAAATTTTCCAACCAGAATTGCCATTTGACTTCTTCAGGATATTTGTAGCTCTATGTCTTTAGTTTATTTAAAACTAAGAATCAACTCATTCGGAGCTCTACAGACCAAGATATGATTAAAATACCAAAGTATGTTCAGTAAAATCCTCAATTCATACTCTTCCAACCGATACCCTTACTTTGATTCAATCAATCTTTTTCGAATCAACACCAAAGTCTATCAAATTTTTTTGGAGAGGTATAGAAATGTGTTAGGAAATTATTTCTTCAAAAATCAGCTCATTTGGATGTCGGACGACAAAGTTATGACCAAAAGAGTTAATCATGTTCAGAGCTGGAAAACCCTTCGGGTGCGCTCGCAAGGAACAAAAGTTGCGATCGCAAAGATGAAATGCGATCGCAAGGGTGCTTGATGCGATCGTAACCGAAGTTGTTCCACATAACCCTCTGTGACATCCTAACTTGTAAAGGTCATAACTTTCAACTATATTATCTAAACATCGCATGCTATATACCATTGGAAAGATAAAAAGATAAACTACATATTTCTAGAAGATAACTTTGCCTAATTCTAAATTTGTCCAGTTTTTCCTTGGAAGTCAGAATACAGATTTTTCCCCTATGAAAAAACTTGAAAATGCAATGAACAACTTCAAAGGTCATAAGCCCAAAACACAATCATATTTCATTAATGAATCCAAAAAGAGTTTGAGCCTAAATTTAATTACTTATCAACACACATCAATAACTTAATACAAATACAAATGGTTGCTCAATGTTTGATATGCTTATAAAGCTATCCAAAAGTCTAATCACTAACTTAGTTACAAAAGTCTCTAGCTATCTTGGAGTTTCTGATGCCTTGTAAGGATTGCTAACCTTATCATTATACACCTGAGGAGGGAATAGTGGGGTGAGCTACACAGCTCAGTGACTAATATATTTATAGTCATCAGTAATGAGCCATATATTCAAACATATGTACAAGTATGTCTAGCAATTCAATACTCAACAATTCAAACTCACAACTCATAATTAAGCAAGTTAATGCATAACACATAACATAGACTTTAGCCATTAAGCAAATCACTCAAATGCATCATACTTGACAATTCAAGGATGCAATGCACAACAAATGGCTTGAGAGTTCCGTGGAAGGAAATGAAGAAACCAAAGTTTACATCGTGAACAAAACGAGTCCAAATTCTCAGGATCTCATGGCCTCAAGCAGGCAGTCGAGAGAAGGCTATAGGTCAACTTTCACGTGACTAACGAAACGAGTTCCTCTCTTACCCAATCATAAGCAAATTTATGCACAATTCAATCAATCATAAATTCATATTCTCATGCTTTTTTCTTCTTTTCATTCAATCCAAAATTTCATGACCTTTTTCTTGGTATAACATGGTCATAATTCATCATGCATTTTCAAATCTTCACAACAATCCAAATTCAAGCAATTTAAGCATAAAAACACAAGTAGGGCACTTGCCCATCACACAACAACTATAAACATATTACCCACCTAATTTCGTTGAAAATCCAAGCTCAAGATTTGCCTTTCGTCTTGCTCTTGAGTAAGGTTTTCTTGATTCCCTTCAAATAAACCAATTCCTATTTAATCCAAATTCAAATGAAAATTCATAAAACTTCAAAAATCAAAAATGCTAAAATTGAACTCAAACCTAACCTACCAATAGTCCATCTAGGCTAGAAAAACCAAAATCCTAGCTTAAAAATCCAAAATCGAAATGGTTTCATCTTTCTCTTCTTTCTTCCTTCATTCCCAACACAAACCCTAGTCTCTATTTAATCCCTTTTTGAACCTAGCAAGAAGAAAGATGAAAGCTTACCTCTAACAAGTTGATTTCCTCTTCTTTTTCTTCTTCCTTCCAAGCTTCCCACGATTTTCTTCTTCTTCTCTTCTTTCTCTACTTTTTTTCTCTCTTCTCTTAACTTCTCACGACACTTCTCCTTCTTCTTTCTTATTTTTAAGACAACATTTTCTTGGTCTTCCAATTATGCCCTCATCATTTAATATAATGTCCCTTATGCCCCTCCTTTTGTCTTTATCTACTAACTCTTAAGCAATCTTAATTCTAACATTCCCATATTAATTCTAACTTAATTCTAATCTTTCCGTCAAATTTCTAATTTCAACTTATACTCACCAAATTAGTGGGCTCAATTTCAAAAATAATGAAACAAATAAATCAATAATAAAAAAATTTAGGGTCCAACATCAATGAAACTGCTCAGGTTAGTAAGAGCTAGCCTTGTTTGAATCTCCATGTTCTTCCCATCTTCAAATCTCCTGCATTTATCTGCCTCAGTAGGAATTAAGAGCGAAGCATACCTCATCAGCTTATTAAATCTGATCTTATAATCTGCTACAGACATTCCACCCTGTTTCAAATCCATGAACTCCTTTTTCTTCCTATCCATGTATACCTGAGGCATTCAACTTTTCAGTTGAGAATCAAAAAATCATTTAGGCATACGCATTCACATTCAATCAGCACTTCTAATATCATTTCCATGTATGAAAACGCCTCATACAAATACTGTTCGGAATCCAGTACATAAACAACACATTTCAGTACAGTTCAATAAGATAGCAATACAATTCAGTACGGTTCAGTATTATACAAATCAAGAAATTTTAGACCATCTTATGTTACTCACAGTATGCTCCAAATAGCTATTGCCTTGAAGTCCCGACAATGTCTGGATGTTTTCGTTCAATGCGCTCTTCTATACACATAATACATACACATATCATAATATTGCACAATTATGTATTCATTAATACATATTTATGTATACTGAATATGTACAATGCATGTTCATGACAATTCTAGGTTTCTTATCATTAATCTTGTCACAATAATCATTAGGGTATTCACATTCAATTGTTTAACTTAGATTTGTCTAAAGATACACTTTTGGGTCCATTTTGCACAATTATTTTCATCAGGAAAATGAAGGAATTTGGTAACACTTCCTTCTAACAAATTATTCTACTATGTCTTAAGTCTTTATTGATACCAAGATCATTCGATTTGGTTCATTATTCTATAAGTTATGCTCAAAATAACCCAGACAATGTACATTTGAAATTTTGGCTAATGCATGATCATGCATTTAAGTTGTACACATCATATCTTTCAATTCCAGTATCCAAAAATTACAAACTTTATACCAATTTAAATCTAAGAGAATAAGCTACAACTTTGGTGTAAAAACCTTAGTCTAATTCGGTCTACATCAATACAGTTTATTCAACAATAGCATGACATGATTTCTGCCCCTGGTAGTGCTACAGCCTAAGCCAAATCTCACTTTCAAGCTAAATTTCAAGACCCTTAAGGATAGAATTCAAATTCAATTTCTCTTAATATTTGTATCAAAATGTCTCTAGTTCAATTTAAATCAAGAATAATTGCATTTGGAAATCTATAGATCAAAATATAGCCAAAATACTGAAGCATGTTTAGTAACAACATTCTAGTTATCAAATTCCAGCACACCTCAGTATTTTCATACCAGCAATCATTTCCAAATCAATTCAGATAGCTCTAAATTTTCATGGAGAGAAAGAAAAATTTCTTAAGAATCTATTGGTTCAAGTTTCAAGTCATTTGGAGGTCGGATGAAAAAGTTATAGCCAAAAGACTTAAAGTTGTTCAATAAATACTCTACTTCAAAAACTCATACATGAAAACCATCACCTTTTCTCTCTCTAAAACGCAGATCTTCATCTTCTTCATTGAAAACCCAGATTTTTTCCCAGTTTTACACTTCCTAGCTACCACATCTATTGCATAAACCAACTTTCCTACCCTCCTTTCATTTCAACAACTCACAACAAAAAATACAAGGTTTAAAATTCAAACATAATCATCCATGACTCTCATCACCGAGTTGCTTCCTCCTACAACAACTCATGCAAGCATTCATTTACAATATTAGAACATCAGCAAAAATCACTTACTTGGTTCCACAAAGTCTCCAGCAAGTGAGAGTGAATCAATAGCACAAATAAAAATTCAACACTTGATGTTTTAGTGGATGAACTAGAGAAGAGTTTTGGTAAAGGAGTTGTTTAGTGAAGAAAAAAACATAAAAACATAACATCTAGCTTCAGCAATTTTCTTTCCAGCAACACACTTAACTACGTGTGTTCCTTACATGCGGGTCATGTGTCAACATACAAGGCTGTCACATGTCACTCTTTCATTTGTCATTTATTCTTTTTTTTTGTCCAAAATGCCCCAATTTTTTCGAAAATTTCTAAAATTCGCCAAAATTTTCGAAATAAAAATATGACTATCCAAATAAATTTTCAGCCCCAATAATTCACAATTCACATTTTAATTGCATTTTTAACAATTAATAATACCCAAAAATGTCAATAAATGCATGTACAAATAATTGTAATGTGCAAGATCAATACTATCGTGTATATATATGTCACATTATGTATAAGCATGAATTATGCTTCCTAATTTCTTATTAATCTCTAATAATCACCATTTTAATCTTAATTCAGATAACAGGATGTTACAGTCGAAACAACCATCATACATCCACAAGATCCTCGCCATCTGGAAAAATATTGGGAGGAGACAAGAACGCCTCTTGAAGATGACGAATCCATCTGTTGCCTTAATTCGGATGCTTCGTGATACTTCAACAGTGAGGAGAAGATTTCTATACCATTTACAGCTACCAAACATTGATAACGTGTCTCAGTTCCACCTACTAAACGTTGTTGTTTGTTTTGGTTTTTCATGTTCCACGGTGTCGTGTTAGTTTTACCTTACTTGTTTGGAGTAATACTCGTGTATCTCCTTTTAAATCTTTATAAAATTCTTTTATTTTCAAAAAAAACATTCTCCTATGATAATTTAAATAAAGACTTATCATGTAAACGCTGCCCATCACAAAAATTGTCATAGCATTGGACGGTGCATTTCCATAAGTGAAACCAATTCCATGTTGTCATTAGAGCACTTTTGACTCTAATAATGATATTTAAATATCACTTCATAAAATAAACTTAGAAAATGATTCTTTCCTAAACAAATCAATCATGTGTTAGGAACCACATTTGAACTAGTGACACGAGGATTTTCAATCCTCTACTCTACCAGTTGAGCTATCCTAAACATTTTCAATGTATCATCTTCTTTATTTTAATTACATTTTGATAATTTACTAATAGACTTGTGTATATCACAATAGGGGAAAAAAAGATGACATTGATCTACTTCTCTAATTCCATTCTTGATTGTTACCTAAATTCTCATCCAACTCATAATGAGTAATATTAATATTATTAACACCAACATCATTATGATAATCATTAACATATGTAAGATCAAGTATATGCCAAATATCATGATCATTGTGATATACTGAAAATTTAGAAAGCACGTTTTTATCTATTGCAGAAAAGAAAATATGCATTATTGTACTATTTAATGAAATGATATTATTGTCATTTTTATTCCACTCACTTTTATCTACAATCTCCCATAAATTAAATCATCAAATATAAAAAAAAAATTAATCCTTATTCTCTAAAATAATTAATCATTTTCAATGAAAAATAAAACAATATTAATGTCTTGGCCCTCTTAGCTACAATATGAATCAAATTGTGTCATAATAAATTTTACTCAAATTTCACTAAAAATCTATATGTAATAAATAAGACCAACTTTGATGTCAATTGTTGTTCTTTGAATGGCACATAAGCAGGGAATGAATTTTGTTTTTTCATTTTTTTCCTATGTCTAGATTAATGAATGAATTGCTTACTCTAATGAATGATTATAGAAACTTCATATAAAACAATCATAAAATAAATAAAATAAAAAAGAGTAAAGAAAAAGAGATAAAATTAATTTATAGTAGTTTGGAAAAATAATCCTCAACTTACACCTACTCTTTAATTTTAACTTGGAAATTCACTATCTTATTTCTTCGATAGATGAACAGCACCCCCTCTATATAAAATCTTTTCTTTTTCCATAGGTAAAGATGAACCCCTAAAATTGTGCTGCTTTGCCACGAGTGAAGAATAAGACTTTACAAATCTTATTTAAGGTCAAGAGAAACTCTCACTAAGTGCATCTCAAGCAATTTTCCTAATTTCAATAAGTACAAAATTCAAAACTAATGTCCTTATTAACATAAAAGTACATATAATGCAAACATGCATTCTCTACCCTTTTAAGGCTCTTTAAAACTCTCTAATATACTCAACAACCCTTCCAAATTCATATGTGGTCTATTTATACTCAAAATAACATAAATACAAAATTTATTTTTTTTAATAACTAATAATAGCGACATTGATCAATTATTCTATATGTTAGTCTATTGAAAAACACTAGCCAATTATATTGCCACAATGATATTGGTCAATCAAAGTTCTTATAACAACTTTTTCCAAACTTCGCAAGTTTTTTTAAAGATCAAAACAAATTTCTTTGACAAAAATTTGATTCAAAATTATTTCAAAAGTTCCTAAAAGTTTGTTTAAAGATTGAGAGTTTTCTTCAAAGATAACAATTTACTCCTTGATAATGAAAATATACTTTTTTCATTATCCTTAAATTAAAATGATCATACATTGATTGATTTTCTAATTCATTGAAATGAGCAATATAAGGCTACAAAAAAGATTATAACCATTTGGTTAAATATGATATGCTTAATTTCTCTTTGCTTTTGGCTCTTAATTTAAATTACATCTGTACTTCACTTTTTATTTTCTCCATCCTTAATTATTGAATTGATTCAATTGGTTCTTTTTCTCACTTTACCCTTCTATTAAACTTCACATATTAACTTACTAATACCATCAAGGATAAAAAATATTAGTATTAACATTTTTTATTATCAAAAATATGAAATAAAAACTCACGTAATGAATATATATATATATATATATAGATATATATATACACACTACAATTGTCACGATTTGGATTTCTTAATTAAAGAGATCAATGGTCCCAATTATTATTTCATTTTAATTTATTCCTATTTGATCTTATCTAATATTTATACATAAATGAAAAGTGATTAATAACTTATATGCCTTTTATTTGTTTTAATTAAATGATCAATCTATTTAAAACTAATCAAAATATATATTATGAAACAATAATTAAATATGAATGTACATAAGGATCTCTACTATTTAATATTTATTTAATATATTTATAATATATTTAAGATTCAATCAAAATAAATTATGGTACAATAAGACCTTAATAAATTCATACTTCAAAAATAATAATCTCTATTATATAATAAAATTTGACAATCTTAGTTAAACTAATATACATAAATAATAATTGTGATAAATTAATAAAATATACTTTTATGAAAAAAATTCTATAACTCTATGATCTCATTCATGTCTTAAATTAATAGTTTGCTAAAAATAAAAAAAATTATGTGTATTTTAATATAATATATTCTTAAAATATGACTCTATTGTAATATTTTTTGTTAAAATTTAAATATAGTTGGATCACATGTCTAATTTTTTAATTGCATCTAAAAGGTTTGAGGTTGAATTGTTATATTGGTAATATTCAATAAAAATAGTTTATTAAAAAACTTTCTATTAAGTTATGAATACACTCCATAAATTAATAAAGTCTTATTTTATCAATCAATTAATACGTATGTAATTGATATATTTCTATGGTCTCAATGTTATTCAATGGGGTTCTATATTTATCAATCAATATATATAAGTTTAAGAAGAACTGATTATTTGTTCTCATTACTCTGTTCCTATCCTATTTCATGAGCATTCATCTGTTCAATAAATGAGATCCAAATAAATTAATAAATGAATACTCCTAGAATATGATAGAAACTGAGTAATAAGAACACGTGATATGAACCCAAGTTTAAGGCATTATCAAAAGTGTTCCAACCTTTCTAACTGCAAAATTTTTTAGGGGAATAAGCTTTAACTAAGGCAACCTTTTAATTAAGTTATAATGCTGCCTTTTACTAACTTAGCACAATAGACTATGCATGTTTAGGACCACCAGTGTCTATAAGCACGCTGCAGGCCTACAGATACTACACACCTTGCCATCCCTACACCTAGTTCCTGCACAACGCTTCTTTTCATCTTCAATATTCAATTTACTATGGCCAAATTAGTCTGTATTTGTAATCAATCATAGGAAAAATACTGTTATTTATTTATTATAATCTTTTTATGACGTTTAGGTATCTTTTTCCTTTAATTAATTAATGATGTACTGTTTCTTCGTACATCAACTTTCTTGATCACATACACATGGATGGTGTACCTAAACAACGGGACCACAAGCATCCTTTCTGCTATACTTGAATTACAAACCAAGTTGCAGTCTTTGTTTTAATGATATCTTGGATCCAGTGACCTGCTGATTTTTCTCAGACTGCTTTTGTTCTTAGGGTCTTCTGGCAGTTTATGTGACTTCGCTTTCATGCTTATGTCTCAATGATTTTTCCACCAATCCCTATAATCCTCTGATCTATCGCTCTTTTTCTTGGTATACAGCCCCTTCACCATTCCTTTTTCAAAGTTTCCGAAGGACACATCATAAGACTGTTACAAAAAAGAAAAAGTGGAAGAAGAACGGATTACTTGCTAACGTAGGGAATGCACATGGTATAAAAAAAGTATGTTTTCCCTTGTTTCTCTTTTGTCTATTACACTCCTAAACAAGCAAATGTACGTACTACCCTAGCTAATGCCTATTCTATAAAGAGAGCTTAAAGTTTACCTTATGCTGCCCACTCTGGAGACTGGTATTACCCTCGAAAAACTTTTGATCGAAGAACCCTAATTAATGCCTGCGAAATTAGCTTAGACGTGGCTTTTGTTCAGGGGCCACCATGATTGCTTCATGCATGCGTGAATGTGCTACAGAGACGGAGAGGCAGAAAGGAAGTCCGCAACAAGACCTTTTCGTTCTTGCTATTCGCTTAACTGTTTCTATATGTTATTATCCAATTACTGGGGCAAAAGAGAAGAAACTGTGGTGGGTGTTGGTACGTTCATTCAATGTATTTAATGGCTATTTGGTTGCTAAACTTTCTATTTTCAGTTAATTGGAAAGGAAAGTTGTAATTGCACATGTGTGTGTCCATATATAATTCATAGATAAGAACAATTAGACATATTTAAATGTCGCGTTTAGTAAATATATAGCTATGATGTATGGTTATACTAGAAACTGTCAGAGTAATACTCTAAAGGCAATTACCTTTAGCACTTTTATACAAACTTTAATTATTTTGATTAATAAAGTGAAAGTCAATTTTTCATTAATTTGATGTTCGATTATTTATGAATTGATGTCAATATTAAATCGAATTAATGAAGTCCAAGATGCAAAACTAGCATGAAGGAAATCATGATAAGATCATAATAATGAGATCATGATCCTATCATGTACAATTATGTTAGTATCTAAATTATCCCTAATCATAGGATTAATAAGACAGGACATTATTAATCCTAATATACTAGCACATGTTATACTCAAGTAGTGGATCTCACAAACTGTAATCATGAGATGTTTAGAGTTAACATGTGGATGCTTACTAAGAATTGTAAGTATATCGAATGACCTGCTATGAGATTATCATATGGATGATCTATCAAATGCCAATGATTAATCTCATCATAGTAATGGTGCAAGTATCCTTAGACTTGAGGTACTCAAGGATATCTTAGATATTGATCATGTGCTTCGACATTATTCCTTGTTGCCTCAAGACGAGATCGCTTATAGGGGTGACTGGGTGCAGCTATTGGTATTCAAAGGTAATTTGGTAGCTAATAAAAGATTCACCACTCTTTGTAGAAGGAGATGATACCCACAGCCTCTTGTCGGGGTCATTACTCAGGAGTCTTTGACCAGAGTAGTTATGTTTCTTAAAAAGAGTCTTCAATGACACTCAGAGTAATGAGATCCCAGGACAAGAACTAACATCACTTGGACTAGGTATGATGTGGTCAGTCTAGTGGGAGTTGACACATAGCTCATACTTTGAACCAAGTGGGGTATAATATGGTGAAAGGATGAATTGTATGGTAATTGTCTATAGAAAGTTTCATAAGTCGGATAATTAACTATCGAAGAGTTCGTATGTTAAAAACACTTATATTCTGGTAAATTGACATCATGAAACCCTTCATAATTTGCTTGAATTAAGAGTTAATTCAAGTGCTCAAAATAACCGGGAACCTAAAGGTCACACGCATAAAAGATCGGATGAAAGACAAAGTGTGTATGGTTGCTTTTAAGTAGGCTACCAAAAGGCGAGGCTATCAATTAAGTAGGTCACGATCGTAGCTCATAGGCCACATTCATAACCGAAGGCTCAACAGATGTATATAAGTAAGTTATTCACTTATGTACACAAGAGCTAACCAGTCAAAAAACACACTCTATTAAGAGGATAAGGGGTCCGAAAGAGTTTTGGGGTTAGAGAGAAGTGATCTTGAGGTTTGTTCGTGAAATTTATGCAATTGTTGTATGAATTTAATCACATAAAACCCATTCTTGATCTAACTCTCCATTAGAGCATCTACTTGAACTCATCTAGTTTGGCGCTCTAACCACCCTTACACATTGTTTCTTCTTCATCTTTGCATGTTCTTAAGTTATCAAGGAAGGGTTTAGTATTTACAACAACCCAAACAAGGAGAAGAATCAAGAAAGGAGGAGAATCAAAAGGTACATGCAACATTATACCATGTTTATATAATTTGTTTATATATGCATTTGAGATTCTGGCTTCTTTTGATGTCATCGGTGTCAGAATTTAGATTTCGTCACTTTCGTTGCTTTATTGTGCATGTTGTGTATGAATCTATGTCTCCTCCCTTACTGAAACCATTTCAATTGTTAATTTAAGTAGATTTATAGAGCAAACACTTTGATAAAACTATTGATTGAAGTTATTAAAAAAAAGAATTTTGAAATAATAATATAAGGAAAATATGAATTTGAAGAGGAAGAAATAATTTCATATGATAAAGATTAATAGAATCTTTGGTGTAAGGTCTTCAAATAATAGAGTTTGTCAATTTGCATACCCTACAATCTAGAATGCAAGAGGATGTCTTCCTTCAAGCTGAGAGCCTTGAGATCGGTATGCTAGAGTACTTTTGTAATCAAATACTAGGGATGGTTCCTCTCTTTAAGTCTCATTACTTGTAAAACAACAACTGCAAGATCAACTTGAGAATTATGCACCACATTTTATGATTAAAATAAATAAAAAGTTCTTTCTTATAGAATTAAAAGACAAGTTCAAGATGAGGTATCTCACTTCATTTATGTTATTATATTTTGACTTGATTTTCATTTCTCCAAGAATATTACTTTTGTGGTTTTGATTTTAAAGAGGTTACTTTATCAAAGGGCATGTGAAATTATTAATTAATAATGTAAAAATAAGGGTCACATGAAAATTATTTAAAAAAAACAAAGGAGAGAGTTGTAAAACTTCCAGAGAATGAAAATTAATATTCATCTCATTCAAAGAAAAATAAAATTAAAACTTTAGGGTTTGTAACCCTTTCGGTTCACTTTCTTTCCTATTGAAGTCTCACTTAATTTTAGTAATAATGAACATCTATAATATAGAAACTAATAAGTGAATTTTAATACAAAAGGCCTTTATTTATAAATTTATAACAATACATTAGTTGGGTATTTGCATTTTAATTAAGATTCAAAAAAATAAGACAAGAAAATGTGATGATTCTGTGTAAAGAACCAAGAGTGAACTCTTGATTGGTTGATTTTCCTATTAAAAGAATAGTAGGTTCTTTAACATATTGAAGGTCTTTTTTTTCTTTTGATATTTGGACCACACTAAACTTGAACCGTATAAATGAAGGGTATGTAATATAAAGATAAACCGTATAAATTATTTTGGGTAATTCACTATGATGAGGCCTTGCATGAAGTATATATATGAACTTTGAGCATGGTCTTGTGCAATCTACAGGGACTGGTAGATTCGTATAACTCTTGTTTTGTTTGCATGTCCTAGGATTATTTAGGGTGGGTTTACTTTCAGAAAATTTTCTAGTTTTCTAGAAAAATTTTTCATAAAATAGAAAATAATTAGAAAACATGTTTACT
>JAOQMR010000007.1:11106152-11121310 GCA_027563865.1 Erythroxylum pelleterianum | reverse complement strand
GAAGAAGAGATTGAGTTTGTCATTCGAAGAACCCTCAACGTCACATATTGGACAATCAAGTGGATGATTCATGAGCACAAACTCCATCACACCTTCGCGTGCCTTCTTTGCATGGGTGTATCAGTTTTAATCTTCATTCCTAAAAAAAACAAAAATTCTCAAGTAAATAAGCAAATCGAATCAAACCCAAAAGGTAAATTATACATAGTGTGAGTTACTAAAGAAACTTCAACCAGAAAATTGACAGAAAAAAAACGAAGACGACATTGAAGCAACATCAGCGTATTCTCTGCACCTTACATCACTCGTCAATTGGAATGATCGAGCAGGCATGGCACAAGAAGCCACGGGCTTAGGAGACTTCTCGACTTCGACGAGGCACATACGGCAGTTTCCGGCGATGGAAAGGCGGCTGTGGTAGCAGAATCGAGGAATGTCGACGCCAGCGACCTCGCATGCTTGGAAGACGGTGAAGTAGAAACTAAGCCAAACAGAGAAGATTGCTCGGCTCTTGCTGATTCTTCACGTTACGTTGGAGCAGTGAAAAGAGGAGTTGATTTTAAAGAGAGAAATGTATAAATGGGAAGACTTAAGACACCGTAAACTTAGGGTTTATATAGTGGAGGATTGTGTGATGTTTTGAAATTCAAATGAAATTTGGACTAAATTTGGGCAACATTCACCACCAACATCACACACTTCCTTTTCTTCCAAAAAGTTTCTTAGAATTTCTGGAATCAAAAGAAGAAGACGAGGAACTCACGGTAATACCACAGATGCCCACGAAAAACCTTCCTAATTTTTCACATCACTTACAAGCGATTCTGTTTCCTCTCCAGCAGAATACTCAACTTACAAGAAAACAAAAACCCTAAAAGAAATAAAGAGAAAACATAACTAAAAGTTGACAATTCATGAAAACCTCGATAACACCTGTAAAAGGTTGACTTGTTTTCTGTGACAAGGGAGCAATGGTTGATTAGAGAAAATGGGTATCTTGGTTTTGAGACGAGAAGAAAATTTTTTTGGGTTACAGACGAGAAAAAATTTTGAATGATGGGTTTTGATCGTGAAAAGCGTATAACAGAGAGAGCTTAGGCGGGCGCGGTATGTTTTAAGAAAACCAAAAGTCAGAACATTTTAAGTAACCCTTCCACCGTTCCACGACGCTTTCTTTGGATAAGCGTAGCGTTGTTTATTTTCCGACGATTTATCAATAAAACGTCGTAAGAAGTGTTGTAAATTTACGACGTTTGAGTAAAACGTTGTAAAAAATTAGCACTTTTTATGACGTTTTTTAAACGTCATAAAAAGTCTAAACAATTTGTGACGTTTTATTATTGAAACGTCACAAATTGTAGGTATTTTTTGTAGTGATTTCGTAAAAAATTGCCAAAAAAAAACTAATTAAAGAAATGTCTATTTTATTAACGAAATATAGAACTTTCTTCTAAAATATTGAATTATTAGAGTCTTTTAACATAAGATGTCTTTTACTCGGTAAACTTAAATTATATCAATTTTCGGAGAAGTTTAACCTTGAAATTATTGAAACGAATAATACATTACATACATAATTTACTCATTTCTTCTACTTTTGATAGTTACCCAAGTAAGTTTTCCAAGTATATGTGTGATCTTGTATAATACTTCCTAAGAAGACCTCCAAAGTCAAATCATTTCACTTCTCATTGTCCATTTTCTTTGGCTTTGCTTGTCTGCTTTATTTTTCCTCCAAATTCGGGTTACAATTTATGTACTTATATTTTGCTTCTATCTTCATTTTTGGCTTTGCTTGTTTGCTTTTTTTTCTGTTTCTGCTCTTTGCTTTTTGGGGTTGGTTTATTTTTATAATAGTCAACATCTAGTAGCTTAGCCTTTTACTTCTTCTGATAAAATATAAATAATACCACCTAATATTAAGAAATTGTAGAGTTGCTTTGTAGGAATATTGCTTTATTCATACAATAGTGAGAACAAGTTGCTTACCTAGAGATTTGCCTTAATAATATAATATTTTGCAATTTTTTAATCACTTTTGTATTTTTTGGATAGTAATCTTATAGGCTTTTCGAGACTTGTTGCACTTGTCTTCTGTAGCTGTTATTAGGGCAAGAGGGGTGGCATTGACTTATGATGATAAAGCAAAGGCTAGTCCCTTCATGAGTCTTGGGTTTAGGAGAAGAAAAATGTTGACAGATTGCGGATGGTTCTTAGAACCTCGAGACCCTTACATGGAAGTCGTTAGAACTAATGGATATTTTAGACAAATATAAGATTCATATAACATACATCCAAGAGATAAAATGGACAGAAGCTAAAGTGAAAGAGATCAATGGGTTCAAATTTGGGTATTCAGGGGATTCAAGGCATCGGAATAGGGTAAGTATCTTAATCATCAAGGAACTCATACTTCATGTTGTGAAGGTAAAAGGGACTAATGATAGGATTTTGTTTGTAAAGATTGTGGTGCAAGGTATTGTTTTCAATGTGATGTGTGCCTATAAGTCTCATTTATAGGAAGAACTAGATGAGGTGATTCAATAGATTCTCCTTGACAAGAAAGTTACTTTAGGAGGAGCCTTTAATGGTCATATAGAAGCAACCTTATACGGATATCCATGGGCTCATAAATGTTTTGGGAATGGAGATAGGATTAATAATGAGACTGCTTTGTTGCACTTCACAGTAGCATTTGAGTTTATGGTAGCCAACTTATTTTTTGATAAAAACGAGCACTTGGTGACTTATAAGAGTATAACCACAAAGACTCAAATTGACTACTTTCTTGTAATGTGGAGAGATTGACCTAGTTTTAAGAATTATAAGGTGATACCTAACATTTATCAACTCAGCATAGAGTTACAGATCGTATACTTAAGGGTTAGAGAAAGAAGAGAAGCGCTCAGAAATGTACTAGAGTCAGATGGCAAAACTTGAAAGGGCATACAATGGAACAAATTAAAGATAGAGTAATATATGGAGAAGAATGGAAATTTAAAGGATATGCTAACCAGAAGTGGGAGAGAGTAGCAACTTATTTAAGGAATACATATAAAGAGATCTTGAGTGTTTCTAAAGGACCTGTTAGTAGTAAGATGGAGTCTTGGTGGTAGAATGAAGTTGTACAAAATAAGGTTAAGATCAAGAAGGTTACTTATAAAGTTTACGTGGATAGCACCACAGAGGTAGAGATGATAGTTTATAGAAAAAGTTACAAATTGGTAAAGAAAAATGTGAAAGTGATAGTCTCAAAAGGCATAAGTAGAAATTAAAAGAAATTATATTAATGTTTAGAAGCTAAAAGTAAGAGATTTGGATCAAGTTTTTTGTATAAAAGATGAAGTAAGACAAGTGCTTGTGGCTGAAAATAACATCAAGAGAAGATGACAAAGATACTTCTATAGCCTTTTTTATAATGGCGTAAAGGATAACATCTCTTTAGGTGATCTTAATATATTCAAGAGGTATCATAACTTTATTTGTTACCGACAAATCACAAGCCAAGCTTTTTAATATGATCCTCGAGTCAGTCAAAATATCTTATGAGTGGAGACTTAATGTGTTAATTCTTCTATACAAGAACAAATGAGACATACAAAGTAGTAATATCTATAGAGGCATCAAACTACTTTGTCACTCCATAAAGTTACAGGAGAAGATGATTGAGAAGAGAGCAAAAAATAGTGCATCTATCTTAGAGAACCAGTTTAGTTTTATGCTAGAAAAATCCACGATATAATTTATACATTTCCTTATAAGATTAATGAAATATTACAGAAAAAGATAGCGTAACTTACATATAGTTTTTATTGATTTAGACAAGGCTTATGACAGGGTACCTAAGGAAATTATGTGAAGGTGTTTAGATGTTAAGGGAGTTCCAATGACTTATATTATTAGTAATATGTATGAAGGTGTAAAAACTAGAGTAAAGATGAAAGGAGGAGATGCAAAACATTTTTCTATAGATATCAGGCTACATCAAGGCTCCTGGTTGAGCCCCTTTTTGTCTATAGTAGCGATGGATGAGCTCACCAAGAACATCCAAGGGGAGTTGCCTTAGTGTATGTTGTTTGTTGATGTCATTATTTTAGTAGATGAGACAAAAAAAAAGTGTCAATGTCAAGCTAAAACTTTAGAAAGATACGCTAGAGTCCAAGGGCATTAAATTGAGTAGAAATAAGACTGAGTATTTAAAGAGTAACTTTTTGGGTCATATGGTGGCTTCCGATATGGAAGTCAAGATTAGTTCAAAAGTTACATCACAAAAAAAAAGTTTTTTAAATATCTATGAAATATCATCCAAAGTAATAGAGAAATCGATGAAGACGCCGCTCACCGTGTTAGATCAAGATGACTTGAATGGAGGAGTGCATCGGGACTTTTATGTGACAAGAAGATAATGCTCAAGTTCAAAGGTACATTATATCATTTAGTAATTAGGTCGACCATGCTCCATGGGCAAAGTGTTAGCTCATCAAATAAAAACATAGTCATAAGTTAATTGTGGCAGAGATGAGGATACTTTATTGGATGTTCAACCATTTGAGAAGAGATAAGGTTAAGAATATAATGATAAGAAACAAATTAAAGGCGGCTAATATCGAGAGAATATTAAAAGAGAAAAGGCTTAAATGATTCAGACATATTAAGAGGAAACATCCTGATGCGCCACTAAGAAGATTACACTGTAAGAAGAAAAGAGGAAAGCTTAAGAAAAATTGGAGTAAAATGATCAAGAATGATATGGCTTTATTATAACTTACCGAAGACATAACTCTCAATAGGAAACTTTAGCGTACTATGATACGAGTAAAAATCTCACTTGGAGAAGTCATTCTTTTTTCATAATTATTTAGCCTAAACTTTTATTCTAGAGTACTTCTCTAATAGTTAGTTAGCTTAACTATTTTCTTACCTAACCTAGCTATCTTTATCTTACAATAATTTGTTTGTTTTATTTATTTATTTATCTTCCTTCTTGTTTGTGTATTTATTTACTTATTTTATCTTTTATTTTTTATACTTACATCTATTTGCATTTACTTTTATTATTATTATTATCCTCTATTTTATTTCTATCTTTATTATTACTTTCATTATTATCATCATCATCATCATCATCATCATCATCATCAACAACAACAACAACAACAACAACAACAACAACAACAACAACAACGTCAGCAACAGCAGCATCATCATCATCATCTCCATCATCGTCATCACTATTTATCTTTATTTATATTTACATTTTATCTTATATTTTTAGTCTTCACCTTGTTTTATCTGTATTGTGTTATTTATTATACTATTTTTATATCTTTATTTGTAAGTATTTAATTATATCTTGTTATATTAGTATTGTTATTATTACTTTATATTTTATATTGTTTATATTATATGTAATTTTTATCTTTTTATTGTAGTTTTAATTTTTTCTTACAAAAAATTCTCAAAAATTTTTATATATTTTTCTTAGTGAATCTATCAGAAACAACATCTTTACTAATTAAGGATAAGATTGCATATTTCTATATTCAAACAACTTCTACTAAGATATTATTGTTGTTAATTATTGTGCATACATACCTAGTCTTGAATGAAATAGAAGAAGATTGGCATGAATGGCCACTCTTTTTAACTATAAAAGGGCTTGTTTCGATGACATAATGGAGAAAGCTGTAGGAAGTCAATGAAATTTAATGTCGCTTATTAGTTGGCATGTGGTGAAATTTGGTTACTCGACAGAAGAACGGTTGGCATTGAAATTTGGAGACAGGTTTTCCTTAACTGCAATTGGCACGAATTACATGCTTGGTTCAAAAGGGTTGGCAGTGGCCCTGCGCATTCATGCTAGTAATTGCTGTACAGATTCTTATCAAGCTCTCATAAATTTTGGAAGTAAGCACAGCATAATGGCTGGTATTTGTGCAATCTCGCAAATCCTGAGTTAGGTTTTGGAGGAAATCAACCAATTGTTTCCTACGTATGTGTGTGTGTAACACGTAGATAAGCCCTGTAACTTTCACAAACCACTAGCTGCCTCAAATATTGACCTGCGATGCACCCACTCTTAATTACTATCACAATCACCAACTACATGTTATATCACCAATCATCACCGTCACCAATTTATTGTGTCAGACAGGGACAGGGAGAGAAAAAGAGTGGAGGAAGGGAGGTAGCCGGGGAGATTCTAATTCTCATTGTCTCATATGTTTATATTTATATATTATGTATACCAGTAATAGTAATAATGTAAGAAAAATCCAAGGGAAGATTGCTAAATGGAGAAGCATCCAATTTCCACACTCGTATCTCATGTCTCCCTCCGTTTTGTCTGTTTCTCTTGTGATGCAGTTAATGGGACAGTGAGAGAGATCCCCCGAACCCTAGCAAAGATTTAATTTGTCAATAACAACAAAACATAGAAAGTCCACAACGCATCCTCCTCCACCTCTTTCTCATCTTCTTTGTGACTAGGCCGGCCGACCTCCGCATCCTATCCCTCCAATTTCCAAACAATACCTTCACGCGCATGTGTCCACATCCCATGCATCCACGCCATGTCATACTTTTGTAAATAAGAACCAATAAGGTTCTATGTTATGTTTACAAACATAATTATCACTAGTTATAAAGCCTGCACCCTACTGCTTATCATCTTGACTGTAAATTTACTAGATATGCAATGATTATACACCTCTAATTTAAAGCTACCTGTACGGTCATTTGTGCTAAAATTATACCCCTCTAATTTAAAGCTATTTGTACAGATAAGGGTTAATTTTCAACTATTTCACTTAAGTTTCAACTATTTCATATTAAGTAGAATCAACACAAATCAAATAGATGCAAAATAAATCTCTCTGTGTGGAACGAATAAGTTCAAAAGATGAGCGAATTAAGAATACCTACTAGAAAGACTAATCCAACCCATAATGATATACTGAAAAAAACAACATTTTTGTTACTCAGACCAACTATCAGGAGAAGCAAAACAACAGGTATACTAACAAATAAGCCATTGTATTTTCTAATAGCTAGTATATATTTATTCTATTAATGCCAAAACATGTAAATTTGCTTTTGTACTAGTTGCAATTAAAGCAGTTTATGCAATGTAAATACTTCTATTTTCAAGGGATGAGTAAAAAGTCTGTTATCAGGAAATATAGTTTATAAAAAAAATTAAGGAAAGTTGTTACGTCTAAATTTTCATGTTCGATCATTTTTATGATAATAAAACATTTCTTATAAGTTAGTAACACTTTATATTGATTATTATGTAAAACAAAAGATTCACCAAAGAACTAGATTCAGTTAGAGAATTCATATAAGATAAACTGAAACGCAGAAAACAGAGATGTTCTTAAGAGATGGCTCGCTTCAACTCCTATGTGATAACTCTATATAGCTCGATATGCAGCTCATGACACATAAAAATATGCCGGATAAGATACTATCCGGTATCAGACCAAAAGTTCTGACAATACCAATATCTCGTAGCAAGTTAGCAACTCGTCATCATACTGAAGAATCGAAAAGACAATTACGACAGTTTCATGCCTCCAACCTAACACCCCAATACAGCTCAACCATATTTGCATAGAATTGCTTCAGGTGGAAATGTTCTACTACCCCGCTAAAGCTGAAAAAAAAAATCCCCAGATTAAACTCACACATGATATTGTTTGATTTCAAACATATAATAGTATTCAGAATAGTTTCTTTATTCAAGTTTTCACAAAGCATGCAGCATCCATTTTTCTTCAAACCATTAATCAGAATCCTTTCAAACCCTAGAAAATTAATTCAAGACTCAAAATCAGACACAGTCTTGCCAAGAAAGCAGAGGTGGAACACCCGCAAACCTGAAAAACAAGAGGGATACATGGACCAAAAGCACTGTAAGTGTCGTTTTATCTGATTCCCAACATGATTTTTGCAGTTCGATGGATACAGCTACTTGCAGTAGGAATTGGTTAAACTGATACTAAATTGTTCAACTGTAATACCACAAAAGTTTACAGTGATCACTTGAGCTTATAAGCATACATTCACATCGAGAAAATGTTGAAACAGACAACTACCTTATTGATCTAAAACACCAAATATCTTATTGCAGAACAATCAAGATCACATGCTGCAATAAATTGACCTGCACCTCTTTCAATGACAGCAAAGAAAGGCTAGCGACAAAGATCGACAAATATAAATTTTGCAGCAATGCAGAAACACCTGATAACAAGCCAAAAAGATTAAGATGTCAATAAGATAGTCAGCCAATAAAATTTAAAGCTTGCTAAACAGATTTTAACTCAACCAGGGGATAAAATGACAAATAAGTTAAAAACACAAATGGGATCACTTTAGTTCAAATTCTATTTGACCATCAAGCTGTCAAAGTCCAGCAAGTAGAAAATAAAAAGTGTTGCTCAGACAGTCTTCCTACCATTGTCCAGCTAATAACCCTATTCAAAAGCAGCATTAGCTTATATTCAAGAACTGATATGCAGCATAATCAATGTCAGCCACAGTCATCAATCAATATGATAAAATGATTACTTTGATAAACTTGCTGCAGTCCAATTCTAATTAAAAGGCCATCACATAAGCAAGTCCTACACAGTTTGACGAAGGCCAAAAACCAAATGAAATAGCCGCACGGATAAAAAGTCATTGCATGCAAAATGGAAAACAAGCCACCCTCAAACAGTAAAGGTATGGGCGCAATGGTCATGGTGAATTTTTCATAACTTGCTATTTTGGGCCAATCTTACATGGGCCCTTCAACTTAAAATGCCCAAGATATCTCTACTGCCTGCATTTGAGCAATCAGAGGCTCTCACCATTTTAATCAGTACAGCTTGTATAATATCAATTTTCAGTGTATATGCAAAGTAAATTCACAAGATTTCACATACCTAATAACTCAGCTAAAACTAGAAGGAACACGAAAATATGGATTTTGTAATTTTGCATAAAAATATAGATTTCCCAAGTATCTATAATCTTCAACTGCCTTGAACCCTACTGATTAATTAACAAACAGAGCATTGGGAATAAAGCACTGAATATAGGCACCAGCATTCCTCCAGAGTTTTATCCTTGCATACGAGAATTGAGATCACACAAGTAAATATCAAAGACATCAAACAGCATAAGTTAACATTTCCAATGACATGAAATTAAAACCAGGTATACCTATGTTATAAATTTCAAGAAATCAACAGAACTAGCTAGTCTATAGGGCAAATAGACACTTAAATGGCAGAAGTTATATCCACAATTTCAACATACAGTTGTCCTAATTCAGCCTTTATTCAAATAAGCAGCAGCTGGAAGAGTGAACAGAGTTCTATGGGGAATGTGCGTATAACCAGGCCTAACATTCTACAACAGCTAGCAACCTAAAAAATGCTGGAAACGTCAAAACCTCTTATATAAATAACATTGCCACTCCAACTCTTCTACAAAACATTGCAGAGGCTCTGGATCTCCAATTCTTAGGACTTCAAAACATTCATATGCTCCATGTGATCAAAGCTACAAGCAAAGCTGATCTAAATTCCCAGGCACACACAACAGCAACACTATTAACCGCACCATATCCTAACTGCAAATGCCTAAATTTCCAGAGTAACAACCAAGATCAAATATCACATAAATATAACCAACAAAAAAGGATCACAAATTCTTAGGTTAAATTTTCATTTCATTCCCTTGTTTCAAATCCATCCAAAAAACCGAATTGACTACCTAAAACATAATTTGCAACCCACCTATGAGAATCAAAACCCACTAAATTATACAAATTAAAGGGAAATGACAGACAGAAGTCACTCCACCACCGTAAAAACAGCGAAAAATAAAATCCTTAACAAGAATCCAATCACAAAGACGAAACGTAAAAAAAAAAAAAAAACATTGCAGTGAATAACGAATGAAATAACCAACCAAATCAACCCTGGTAACCGCCACCATGCGTATTCTGGTCCTCCTCGACGGTAGCAGTCAAATAAACGGGAGGGAAATCATTGGCATCGAAGGTCTTTTCCTTCATCATCAACTCAACGTCGGCCTTCTTCAAAATGGTGCGCTTAACGGGAGGCCTGTTACGGCGCTGGTCTCGAGTAAAGTACTTGATGTCATAGACGGTCTCGGGGTCCGATGTGGGGACGATAGCCGTCAGCTTAGGGGTCGCCGGACAGTGGGGCCGGTAATCTAGGGCCATGGGTAAGGCTGATCGGTACTCTGGGTCAGCGCAGGGTCCGGTGATCTCCCATGGCTTTTTGAAGAATCGCTTAAGGTTTTGGAAGAGAGAGGCGGAGGCGGAGGATGCTGCTTTCGCCATTTAGGGCTCCGGCCAAGCGAGTGAGAGATTTGGTGGAAGATGGGATGAGATGGAAGTGATTGGTTTTATTATATCTGGGTGAGCTGATCGGAAGAATTGTAGGGCTGGTTCGGAGTGATCGTAAGATTTGAGGGAAATTTTGAGGTGAATTCGAGAATATAGAAAATTATATGTTTAATTTTGAGGTGAATTCGAGAATATAGAAAATTATATGAAAAACAAACACTTAACTATTAAAAAATCAATTTTAAAAGTATTAATTAAAAATATATCAAACTGATCAATTTTGTTATTACAAAAAGATAACAAAAAGAAGTTGAAAAAGTAAAAATAAAATTTTCAAATTTTTTATTTTTTTCAATTATAATCCGATGTTAATGTTTCTGTTAAGTTTATTGACCTAAATTAGATTACGCAGACTCGACGATCACACGCTTTGATTTCAGTTTTTCTCTTTGTTTTCAATTTATTCTCTCAATACCTTCACCTTTCGATATTTAGATTACGCAACCTTGACGTCTTCACACTGAGAACATCTGGAGATTAAACTGAAAACGAAAAGTTTATTGATGCATTATGTTGCAATACGATAGTAATTTGAGCATCATAAAACAAACAGAAAATAAAGAACTGAAAGTGTCGAGAGAACAAATAGATAATGAAAGACTAAGATTACGTAAGATTTAGGGATTCCATTTTTAACAACGACATCATTTCATTAATCTTCATTTGTTGTGTTAATTTTAGTTGGCATGTAAGTCTTGCCTCTCGTTTCTCTCTCAAGAGTGCAAGTTTTGGTCCTGCCGCGTTTGTGCATGGTAAGTTTGTGCGAGAATTATTCTCTGATCTTTTATGTCATTGTTGTTCTATAGCATGGATCAGGACTTTTAGAATTTCTCTATCCAAAAGAAGGAAAGTGTCGAGTTCGTGATTCCCACGGAAGATATCCAAAACGATGGGATCAATTATGATCTGTGTTTGTTGGAAAAACTGGTTAGAGAACGAGCGATTAACGTTGAGGCTTTGGAACGGACGTTGTTGAGTCTCTGGCATCCTATAAGGGGAGCATATATCAAACCAATGGAAGACAACAATCTATATATCATCCAGTTTTATCATCATATCGATATGAAAAAGATGTTAGCTGGAGGACCGTGGTCGTTCAACAAATGTATTTTGTTAGTTCACCAATGGAAGGAAGGGGAGAACCTAGCGGATATAGATTTCATTCACACTGATATTTGGGTACAGTTTTTTTTTTTTTGGAATTGACATTTGGGTACAGTTCCATGGTCTATCACTGGGTTTTGCTTCTGAGATACTGGCAAGAAATATTGGCAACTTAATCCCACCTACCTTGAGTACGACTTTGCTCATAGACGCAGCTCATGGAATAACTATATGCATGTTCGGATTCGTATCAATGTGGTAGAACCTCTTATGCAAAAGAAGGGTATATGAAAACAGGGAGTTGAACCTATAGTGATAACGTTCAGTTATGAGCGTCTGCCTCTCGTCTGCTATCTTTGTGGTATAATAGGACATAGTGAAACCAATTGTCTCAAGTTACTGGAAAGGCCGGAGGAGGAGATCTGTCGTGAATGGCTGGAGGAAATTTAGGCGGAGGTGCGGGCTTCGAAACGTGATCTGAAAAAAGATTTTGGAGCTGATTTTGCTGCACAAAATTCGGATTTGAAATCTCCACAATCTGTAGCTAAAAATCCTCACAGGATAGGCAATAATTTCTCTTTCTTTCCTAAGAAGTTAACGCTCAAATCCAATGCAGATTATGGTTCTCAATTGGGCCACAATTACCATGCACCCAGTGGAAGCTCAACTGAAAAAGCCTTGAATAATATCCCTAGACAGAATGATAAAGAAGTTGTGGTTATGGATGTTGAGGAAAGTAAAAAACGCCCTAAACAAGGTAACAATGCAGACAGCTCTGTAGAAATGATGAACACAAGCTATTCAGTTCTGCCTCAACTCCCATATCAAGTATCAACGGCCGGTCTTACTCAACAGACCCGCCATGAACCATGAATTATATAGCCTGGAACTGTCGTGGCTTAGGCAACCACAGGACAGTTTGAGCACTTAAGGACCTAATTAGGTTTAATAAGCCTCGTATTCTCTTTTTAAGTGAAACTATTGCGAACTCTGTTAAGGTTGATGAAATAAAAACTTTGCTAAAGTATGATTTCTGTTTCTGTGTTGATCGGATTGGCCGAAGTGGCGGCCTGGCTATGTTCTGGATGCACGATGTTTCTGCTACTGTCGTAGGTTTCTCTAATAACCATATTGATCTTAGCATTGATGATTCGACTACTCCCAAATGGCGACTTACAGGTTTTTATGGATTCCCGAAATCGAATAGAAAACGAGCTAGTTGGGAGCTTCTTCGTTCCCTATCACGTCTTCATAGCATGCCCTAGGTTTGCTTTGGAGAGTTTAATAATCTTCTGTCCCTTAATGATAAATTAGGAGGAGTAGAGTATCCTAGTTCTCTAATGGAGGGTTTTTGTTAATGTATATGGGATTTCAATCTCATTGATATTCCCCTGCTCGGCTTTGGGTATACTTGGGAGAGAGACAGAAACACAAATTTGCTTACTTTAAAGAGACTTGATCGTGCTTTTGTTAATGAAGAATGGATGGTTATTTTTTCCTTTCCACAAATTGCATAATTTGGTGTGTGCTACTTCTGATCACAACCCTATCAAATTGGTGGCTGAGCGTCAACTTTCTCTTAAGAGGATTAGGCGTTTCAAATTTGAGAATAAATGGTTAGCGGAAGAGGGTTTTTTGGAGTTTGTATCAGACTTTTGGGTTGACAATAATGATTTGAACATTATTCCCAGGCTTCAGAAATGCGGCAACAGTTTGCTTAACTGGAAGAAGCAGCTGCGGAGTAACTTCTCGGAGCGGATTCAAGTTCTTAAAAGGAACATGATTTTGGCTCGACAGCAACATTAGCATGTTTTATTTTGGATGCAGAAAACTGAACTTAACCGGCTCCTTGCGCAAGAGGATATTTATTGGAAACAACGATCAGAGATATTTTGGATGCAGTATGGGGAGGCCAATTCAAAATATTTTCATGCCCAAGCCTCCAAAAGGAAGAGATTGAATCATATTACTGCACTCATTGATGATAATGATCAGCAAGTCTCGGATAATGAGGGTATAAGTAAAGTTATTCTAGACTATTTTGCTCAATTTTTTTTCAACTTCAGGAGGCTCAGATTTTCATCAGTTTGCTTCTATTAATTCGGTGGTCAATCAAGAGGACAACGACGTTCTTCTGACACCATTACAAATGGAGGAGTTCAGGAGAGCAATTTTTGACATGCATCCGGAAAAGGCTCCAAGGCCGGATGGGTTGAACCCGGCATTTTTTCATAAATGTTGGCATATTTTGGGGAAGGACGTATTTAACAACTACCGCACTTGGATGGAAAAACAGGAGTTTCCGGATACTCTAAATGATGCAATGATTGTTTAGATACCCAAAAAATATAATCCTAGTTGTATGAAAGATCTACGTCCAATAGCTTTGTGTAATGTCCTTTACAAACTTATAACCAAAGTTATCGCGAATCGACTCAAAATCCTTCTTCCTAGAATAATTTATCCCATACAATTGGCTTTTGTCCCAGGGCATCTCATCACTGATAATATCATGGTGGCCTTTGAAATTATACATTACATGAGGAACAAAGAGAAGGGAAAAGTTGGCGAAGCAGCTTTTAAAATCAAAATTAGTAAAGCGTATGACAGAGTTGATTGGGATTACTTACGGTTTATCTTGTTAAAGCTGGGTTTTGACAGAAAATGGGTGGAGCTTATTATGGTGTGTGTTACTACCGTCCGTTATTCAGTGGCTTTTAACGGAACTGAAGTTGGTCCTATCATTCCTAAGCGTGGCCTAAGGTAGGGAGATCCGTTGTCCCCGTATTTATTCATCTTATATGCTGAAGGTTTATCCGCATTGCTCCAGAGAAATGAGGCGAGAGGGGATATGCATGGAGCTACAATTTGTCCAGGTAGTCCTAGCGTCTCCCATCTCTTTTTCGCAAACAATAGCTTTCTCTTCTTTTGTGCAAATGTGAGGGAAGGACAAAATATCAAGAGGATATTCTCTATATATGAAGCAGTGTTAGCCCCGAAATTTTTTTATTTAATTAAGCATGATTAGACTAATTAAGCAAATTAAGTTAGCATTAATTAAGGTAAGTTGGTATTAATTGGCGTGACTTAATTAGCATGGCTTAAATGGAATTAAATGAGTTAGTTAAAATTAAATGTGTTAGAAGTGTTAGTTGGTATTAAAGGTTAATGGGCTTTGGGCCCAAAATGAAATGAGAAGAAGATAAGTTGTATAAGTGGGCTTAAGTTATATGAAATAGAAGAGAGAAGAAAATAAGAAGGGATGAGTTGGGCTTAGGCTTGTGGGCTTAAGTAAATAAGGAGGAGTATATAAGAAGAGGAAAGAAAGGAAATTGTGGCTTTCATTTTGAGAGGGCCACCGAAAATATTAGAGAGAGAAGAGAGGGTGAGTTCGTGCATGGTGGAGGAAAGGAGAAGAAGGAAATGAGTTCTAGGGTTTTAATTTTTAAGAGATCTGGAAGAGTTTGAAGAAAGTTCAAGAGATAAAAAGGTGGAGAATGCTCTAAGCTACAATTTGATACAAGAAACTTCTTGGATAGTTGAAGATTAAGGTAAGTCATATTTTTCAAGGTTGAGTCTTTGGTTGGGTTTTGGTTGAGAAAGTGTAGAAATGGAATGGGTATAG
>JAOQMR010000007.1:11057983-11093541 GCA_027563865.1 Erythroxylum pelleterianum | reverse complement strand
CATTAAAGTCAACAAACATCATATGAGACACTAAATAATAAACAGAGGATAAATGGGTTTTTGGGTCTCCCTTTTTGTGTTTATTATTTTGCGCTTCTCCCTAATATTGCATCCCTGTGTGGAGTCTTCAAGCTGATGGTGTGTACGTTGTTGCTTCTGCTGTTCACTCCTGATTGCGTGATATCCCACCAGCTGCTTCAATCCTGTTGAGCTTCTTGTGTTTTACGTTATTTCCCAGCTCCTCTTGGTGTAACGTTGTTGCTTCAGTGTAACATGAGTGTTGGATAATTAATGAAGAATGAATCCTTGGTGGGACTCTTGGTCTCTCACGTTATACCCCACTCCTGGTGTTGTAATGTTGATAGCAAAATGAGATAATAGAGTAACGTTGAGAGCTCCCCCTCTTTGGTGTAACGTCCCAACTGAAAATGTTATTCTCCAAGAACCCCCCTATTAGTGTAATGTTGAGAGAAACTTGCTGGTGTAACGTTAGTGGAGAGTGGCCCCTCTAATGTTCGTGAGTGGAGAGTTATGAAAAATAATAAGTGAGTGCTTGGTGGAGCCCTCCCTCCTTTGGTGTGTAACGTTCATGCCTTCTAAGCTTCGCGTCCCTTCTTTCTTATTTTCACAGCTACTTATTCCTTAGTTGCCAACCCATCTTCTTGCTTCTCTCTTTTTTTGCTTTTGCGTAGGTCACCTCCTTGGTCCCTCTAGTCTCACCAAGCTCACCTTTTTCACTCATCAGCTGTCTTCATTTTCTCTTGTGCGTCCTCTAGCGTCTAGCATTCAGCTGTTGGTGTCCACTTCTTCCTTCTTTCATCCCCACGCATGCTACACAACATCTACACAAACATCCAGCCTCCTATTATAGCTGAAGTGACAAACGTTCAGCCTCCTTTTGTGTGTGAATCGTGATTTTCTTGCTGTCTTTTTGTGTGATTTTTGCGCTTCTTTTTCCTGTCAACGTGGTGTGCTGGAGCTGGCCACAAGTGCATGAATTTCGCCTCTATTGTAGCTGAGTTGCTGGCTCTTGTAATGTCGTTTAATGCTCTCTTTTTTTCTACCAGTGTTTTGTCTTTGACAGTTGTGGTCCTTTACAACTAAAATCAAATGCATTTCCTACAAATTAAATATGAACAATTATAAATGCAAATTCAGGCGAACCAAGCAATTTAGTAAAAAATATATATATAACCCAATAATTAATCTAGAAATTAAGGGAAAATGTCATTAATTCTAATGATAAAAATGCCTTCAACAAATGCCACCAAACTCAAACTTTTGCTTGTCCTTAAGCAAAATTAAGAAAAATTGTTCAAAATGGATTAAGGAATACTCAACAATTGGAATTTTCAGAATTGCAGTAACCAATTAAAATTCACCTTTAGCTACTTATCAAACCATACCCACCTTCATAGTGCAAGGATACCAATACTCGCTCAAACACATACTCCTCAATTCAAGTCTAATTAAAAACCAACCAACTCACAAGAGTAGAGAAAAGTCAAATAAACTCAAAAGCAATTTACAACCCAAGAGACTCTAAAGATATTATCAAATTGACCAATCCCATAGGTAAAAATTCTCCATCCCATCTCCACTAATTTTTAGCACTCCTTCTCAAAGGATCAAAAGGTCTCATTAGGGTTGTAATGGGGTTGTTGGGGGTTAAACTCGGCTTAGACCAAAGAAAAGGAAAACAAAAGCTCAAATGAAATGGAAACAATTATTCAAGAAACAGGAAAATGTAAGGGGTCTCTTTTTTTCTCTTTCTTTTTTCTTTTTTTTTTCTTTTTTTAAGAGCAAGTAAAACCGTGGAAACAAGGAAGAAAGTTTTTTTATAGAATGACAAAACTCAACATGACAACATATTATTAAAAACGATAACAATTACAAGACTTAACTCAATTTCAATGAATTCCCAAGTTCCAAATAATTGACTCTCCCCCAAACTCAGTTTCTTGTATACTAAGGGCGATAACTTGCAAAATCCCCACTTGATTGTGCCTTTTTTTTTTGCTTCTTTTCATTTTTTTCTTTTTTTGTATTTTTTTTTCATCATTCATTTTTTTTCAACCCCCCACATAACCTACTTCTAAATAATCATTCCGCATAAAACGTAGGGAATGCTTGGCTTATGACTTGGTTAATGAGGTTGCCAAAGAAATAGTGATATTACTTAGGCTCAACTTGGCTCCAAAGAGAATATAGGGTTATTTTAAGCCAAAATTGGATTGTGGTTTATAATTAAAAGAAAATGCCTTAATCACTTCCTTATCAAATTTGTGCTCACATTTCGCCTCGATAGGCCTAGAGAACTTGTTCTAGGATTGGCGAGATCTCACTAGGTTCCAACTTGCCTAAAAATTAATGGATAATCAAAACTCAAATAAAATGGATGGGAAGACTCAAATCAAAGAATGTGAGTATGATTAAACAATTGGAAACCGAGCACTAATCTGGAACATTCTTTCCACAAACCTTCTAAAGGTAAACCCAATTAGGTTCTAAGCAATTCTCAATTTCCCAAAAGTGAGGTCAAAATCAAACCTTTAAAGATCAAAATTTCTTAATGAGGTTTAACTATGCAAGAAAAATGACTATATATATTAAAAAATGCAAACTAATGGTAATTTTTTTTTTGTTTTTTTTAATTTTGAAAATTGATGAAATTGATGCGTAAGTGTAATATTTTTTGTTTTTTGCAAAATTGATGAAATTGACGTTTGTTTTTTGCAAAATTGATGAAATTGACGCTTACCCCCCCAAACTCAGTAGGACATTGTCCTCAATGTCAAAGTACGCAAGCACAATTTGAAGTAGGTAAGTAAACATGTAAATGCACAGTTAAGGACAAAAAGAATGTTGGTAATGATGAATGCGAATTAAGAAATGTTACAGATCATACTCAAACACAAACAGCCGCAAAATTCAACAATATGCTAAGTCATGAGTAAGAGGCACAAAGAATATCCCTGTAATGAGCTTGGATCATTTTCTTCAGAAATGTAATTCCTCCCATCAAAATTCGCTTGTAAGGTCCAATTTCCTGCAATGAAAACAAATAGGAACATTAATTTTGGGTAAATAAAATAAAATAAATGAAAATAACAATGGTGTGAAACTTGGGTTGCCTCCCAAGAAGCGCTAATTTAAAGTCCTTAGCTTGACGTGCCAAATGGTTGCTCAAGGGTCAGGGTTAGAGAGGGATTGAGTGATCCCTTTTTCTATTGAAAATCCAGTCACATAAGACTTTATCCTCTGCCCATTAATCTTAAATACTCCAGTTTTGGGATCCTCAATTTCTACCGCATCATGAGAATAAACCTTAACAATTTTGAACAGTCCCGACCACCACGACTTCAGCTTTCCTGGAAATAGCTTGAGTCATGAATTAAATAGCAAGACCAAGTCTCCTTCTTTGAACTCTCTTTGGATAATATGTTGATCATGCCATCTTTTCGTTCTTTCCTTGTAGATTCAGGCATTCTCATAAGTGTCCAATCGAAGCTTCTCTAATTCATTCAACTGAAGCAAAAGCTTTTCTCCAGTTGCCTTGAAGTCAAAATTAAGCTTCTGAATAGCCCAATATGCTTTGTGCTCTAATTCGACTGGAAGGTGGCACGATTTTCCATACACAAATCTAAATAGAGTCATCCCAATTGGAGTCTTGTACGCTATTCTATAGGCCCAGAGAGCATCATCTAACGTCAAAGACCAATCTTTTCTTGAAGTGTTTACTGTTTTCTCCAAGATGCTCTTAATCTCCCTATTTGAAATTTTGACTTGTCCATTAGACCGACGCTGGTAGGCCAACGCTAACTTGTGGTATACCCCATATTTCTTCAAAAGGTTGGCGAATGAGTTGTTGACAAAATGACTTCCCCTATCACTGATAATTACTCGAGGAGTGCCAAACCTGGTGAAAATATTTCTCTTGAGGAATCTAATGACCACTTTGGCATCACAAGTTGGGGCAACGATTGCTTCCACCCATTTTGAGACATAATCGACCCCTACAAGAATATATTTGTTGCCAAGAGAAGACGGTAGTGGCCCCATGAAATCTATCCCTCAAACGTCAAAAAGTTCAACCTCCAAAATTCCTTTAAGGGGCATCTCATGTTTCCGAGAGATATTTCCAACTCTCTGGCATTTGTCACATGCTTGCACAAAATTTCTTGCATCCTTAAAAAGTGTAGGCCAATGGAATCCCGCTTGGAGAACCTTTGTTGCCGTCTTTTCAGAACTGAAATGGCCTCCATAGGGAGATGCATGGCAATGATTCAGGACAACTTCTACTTCTTCACTTGGTAAGCATCTTCGGATCACCCCATCACCACAACGTTTAAAAAGAAAAGGCTCCTCCTATATATAATGCTTGAGCTCCGAAAAGAACTTTTGCTAGAAAGTAAGTTCAAGTGGCAAGACTCCTGAAACAAGATAATTCACATAGTCAGCATACCATGGAACTTGTAATGTTACTGCAACAATTTTGTGTAATGAATAACACAATTCTGGTAAGTCTGCACAGCAGAACAAATGCTCGTCACTGAAAGAGTCGTTAATCGGTGGTTCTTCTCCAAGGGGTTCCTTCTGATCCGTAGTCAGCCTCAATTGAAGTTGTGACTTTACTATTGCTTTATGTTGAGTGAAGGTGTAAAGTATAAATAATGAAGTAGTTTTATGTATTTGTAAGGGAAGATTAAGTCAAATTTATAAGAAAATTATGTAGTTTTATGTTGTTGGCTTGCTGAATTTTTATTTGTGTATGCCATTTTGGATTTTTGTGAACGACTTCGTGAGGTCTTCTTTTTTTCTGCAAAATCCTGTCAAACAACACTTTTTAGGTTATTTGTTCTAATAATCATAAAAATGAGATTAGTTTTTACCTTTTTAATTATTAATTTGTTAATTGATTTATGTAAAACATACAATTCACGAGTTATTGTTTATATACAAATAGTTTATTTAATATATGATTAAATCATTTAAACATAAGATTTGGCTTTTATAATAATAATAAGTTTGAGTCCCTTTTTTGTTCTAAGTCTGGTTTTTGGAAACTTATTTTATATAATGAAGTGGATAATATGCAATTAAGTTTAAAAATAAAATATTTGCATTCTTATGTTGCTCTCATTAGAAAATTGTAAGGTTTCGGTCATGCATCTCATACATAATATATATCAAATATATGCAATGAAAAATAAAACGGAACCTCAAAAACCAGATCTACTCATGCATTAGATATAGAAAACAAAAATATGAAATGTAAGATGTTTATATACCTTTCTAAAGATCTCCTTCGTTCTTTAACCTTCTCCGCATTGGGTAGTCGTAAACCACAGCGATTGACATAGAACGTCTCTAATGAAAGTCCACACGAAGATAGAAGGATGAAACCTTATTAGGAGATGGCTAGAATTCTTTCTTTAGGCTAGCAAAGACAAAAACTCTTGTGAGAGTTAGAGAGAAAAAGAGTGCGTGTGTAAGAAAGAACCTTTCTTTCACTTATGTCTTACACAAGATGCACGAAAATCATCTCTATTTCTGCACCATTTGGCCTTCCTTAACCCCCATCACTAATGGAGAGTTATGAGAAGTTAATGGTCATGAATAGCATGCTTTAATCGAAGTTATGGGCAGTTAATGACCATTAATAGCATGCAATAATGGAAGTTTAGGAAGTTAATGACTATGAATAACATGCGTTAATGGAAGTTTTAGGAAGTTGATGACCAAATTGGCAGCCAACAACACTTGTTTCTAATCTATTCCATGCAACGTTTTCTACCACGTTCACATCGTGATACAATCCCAAATCACTCCCTATATTTTGAATCTCCATTCAAGACCATTTTACTCATCCTTTGAATCTCTTATGTATGTGATTCATTACGTTCCCGGTTATGTTGGCCACTTTAATTAACACTTAATTCAAGTAAGTCAAGAGCAGTATCTAATAACACGTCATGACCCCCAATTGACCGAAAATTTAGTGGTTTGACTACAAAACCTTCCATACGCAATGTTGCCATGCAATTCGTCCTTTCACCATCTATACCCCACTTAGTTCAGAGTATGGTCAAAGTGTCAACTCCCACTAGATTGACTACATCACATCTAGTCCAAGTGATATTAGATCTTGTCCTGAGGATCTCATTACTCTATGTATCATTGAAGACTCTCTTCATGACACATATCTGCTCTGGCCAGAGACTCCCAAGTAATGACCCCAACAAGAGGTCGTGGGTATCATCTCCTTCTATCAGGAGTGGTGAATCCTTTATTGATTACTCAATTACCTCTGAATATCTCAAGTTGTACCTAATCACCACCCTCTGAGTAATCCCTGATAGGCACCGATCAATGGAGTCAAAGCATATGATCAGTATCTGAGATATCCTTAAGCACCTTAAGTAAAAGGATACTTGCACCATTGTTATGAGGATACTATCATTGACAATAGAATAGAATATCTATATGATTGTCTCATAGTAGGTCAATCCAATGTACTTACTACCCTTAGTAAGCATCTACATGTTAACTATAATCAACTCATGTCTATAGCTTATGAGATCTACTACTTGATCTAATCAAGGAGTGTAACATGTGCTAGTCTATCCAGATTAATGATATCCCATCTCATTATCCTATGACTAGGGAAAGTTTAGATACTAACATAGTTACACACGATAGGAATCTCATTATCATGATCTCATTATGATTTCCTCCATACTATGTTTTGTATCAAGGACTTTATTAAATCAATTTAAGATCAACATCAAATCCATAAATGTATGAACATCGAAATAATGAAAAATGTCTTTATTAATCATAAAATGATTTGTACAATAAGTGTTAAAAGTGATTGCCTTTAGAGCACTTCTCTAACAAAAATAACATTAGAAATACACAAAATTAAACTATAGGATAACAAACTTACAAATGCACATTCATTATCTTATCTTATAGGTAGTTGAATATATAGTAGAAAATAGTCCATAAGAATTGTAAATAGAGACTTTAAGTAATTTTATTTCTCTATAATAACCTAAGGTAATTTGATTTCTCCATTATTATATTAAAATAACTTTTAAGATATTATTTGATTTATGAGAGTATACTCATTACTCATCATAATGTAAAATTGTAAACATTTAAGTAATTTCCTTTTCATTTATATATATATATATTCTAAAGTGTACATCTGGATATGTTTATAATTGACTATTAATTTCATAGCTTAGTAATGATGTTACAAAAACTTTATTATGGATATGCATTTATTAATTTAATTTTGATATATCTTTTCATTTACTTTATAGATAAATAGAGGAAAGTTTAAGCACTCTTGATAATTTAACATCTTTAACTTTAGGAAGATTCAATGATCCAACTTGGGCCCATGCTAGATTAATTTCTGGTATGAAGAATCATAATATTTGTTTATATTACAAGAAACATTTGAAAGGTGGTGGAATCACCATATTAAAAAAGCATTTAACTGAGATCAAAGTGATATGGAATCTTGTACAAAAGTTAGCGATGATGTGAAATGACAAATGAAAACTTTGCTTGATAACTAGTAAAATGAGAAAGACAAAAGGCAAATACTGAACCACAAAATCGGTAGTGGAAATTCTTTTTGTGATGGTCAGGATGATAGTGGCAATTTTGAAGGTGATATTCCTACCTAATAAGAAGGGATTAATGTAACTAATGTAAGGATGAGAAAAAGACATGTGCCTAACTTTTTTGCTTTGTGAATAACTCCTAGAGCTCAACCTTTAAGTCGCAATGCCTTACAATATAAAAAAGCAACTCATCATATAGACATTAAAGTGCCTAGATGGTGGTATGATGGAAGTGTATCATTAACTGCTACTCAGTCTTTTTTTACTATCTTATGGTGGATGTGATTGCCTCTTACTGTCCATAATGTAAAACTCCTTCAATTGATGATTATAGAGGTAATCTTATGAGTAGCTCTGTATATGAAAAAAATTTAGATGAAAAAAATGACTTAGACAACTTATGGGTGTTTAATAATGTATAATGATTAGACAAATAGAATATGAGTCTATTATCAACTTTTTTATTTATATACTAAGGGAATGTTATTTTTGAAGTCTATTGATGCATTAAGGCTTGTAAAAATGCTAATACTTTGTTGAAATATTTGAAGAAGTTGTGAATGAAATTGGGCCTAAAAACATTATACAATTCATCATTGAAAATGATTCTATTTATAAAGTAGTTAGAAAAAGGTTACAAAGTATGTATAATTATTTTTATTGAATTTCTTGTGTTACTCATTGCATTGACTTAATGTTGAAAAATATGGGAGATGCTAAAAACTTTCCTATCATTGAGGAAACTGTGTAGAAAGCAAGAAAAGTTACTAAGTTTATATATATTCATCTATAGGTTCAGAATTTAATGAGAAAGGGGTTTACAAATGATAAGAATTTGTGTCATTATGCAATTACAAGATTTGTAACTAATTTCTTATCACTTCAATGTTTTGTTCAATTGAATAAGGAGTTAAGACAAATGTTTACAAGTAATATGTGAGTTGCATTTTAAGATAGCAGGTTTAATGATGGAATGAAGGTTTCTAGAATTATACTTTAAATCATGAATTTTGATTCCAATGTCAATTTTTTATCGAAGCTGGGGAGCATTTAGCGAGAGTATTTCATCTGGTTGACAGTGATGAGAAGGCAACAGTGAGTTATTTTTATGCTACTATAAAGAGGGGGAAGAAAGCAACCAAGGGCAATCTAAAAATTAGGTCTTCCTTGTATACACATTATCTTGTAGTCATCAATGAAATATAGGAAAGGTAACTTTTCTCTATGTTATTTGCTATTAGGGCATTTTTAATCCTAAAGTCAATTTTAGACCAGGTTTTACAAAGAAAGTTAAAGTTAATAAGATAATGCTAGTAATTATCATAACAATTATTTCTCATAAGATAATTTAAGATTTCCTTAGCTCACAAATGAAGGTATACAAAGACACATTCGGTGATTTTGAGATGCCCATTGCAATTTGTCAAAGAGACAAACTTAATTTAGGTGTATATTTCTTCACTTTTATTACTTATTTGAAATTAGCCATCACTTTATTTTGCTTGTAAGGTTACTTTTGTTATCTTACAGTTGCTTAGTAGGACCAATTCAGAACTAAAATTTCAAAATTATAAAGGCTTGTAATTCGAATTTTATGTCAATGTGTGAGTAAAACCGGGTGCCAAAGGAATTAGAACATATTTGAAGTAGATTGGAATATAAAACATTGAACGATATAGTCTTTTTTTGATACAACTTAAAGCTTCGAGAAATGTATATTATTTTCATTATTAAGTTGAATACAATTTCTTATAATTTTTCAATAATTGAATTTATTTCTTTTGTAAGACTTTTAATAGAATAAGTAGATTTATAAATCTAATTTGACTTGATCATATCGATCTTTTAGTATATTGATTTTATGAGGAACCAACATTCATAGATAAGAGAGACTTGGAAGATGATCTTGGATGATAAAGTATTAACACATCATTTGGTGCAATGAATTTGAATAATGATGATGATGTGATTGCTCTTGATAAAGATTTTGTACCAAATAAAAACTGTGATTATTATGATTTGAGCTGATGTTCCATTGAATGAAGTTATAGGTTTTTTTTCTTTTTTCTTAGTTCACTTGTATTTGATGTACATATTAAATTCTATATATGCTTATAAATATAGAACTTAAGTATAATTGTTTTTATTTTAGGTTTCACTTCTACTTTGTTGTGTTTCTCAATATGAACTCTTATTGTAGTATTTATGGATTCATGAACCTATATTATTCTTACTATATAATGTTTTGATGTAGTTATTCTTTACAATGTAATGTAAATTATAATATTTTAGTTACTTTGTATTATTCTTAACTTTATATATGTATGGTAATTAAATAATCTTTTTCTTATATTAATTGTGGTTATTGTTTAGACGTGAGATATGTAAAAAGTAATATTAATAAAAATAAAGAGATTATTTTTCCTTAAAATCTATATTATTATGATTTTTAGGATAAGATTAAGGTAAAATTAAAAATTATGTAGTACACATAATATATCAAGTGATTATTTTGCAATTTTATAAAATTTATGAAATATTTTATAATTTTAAAAAAGTATTTAAAATAGTACTTATTATTAACCAATATCGGTACAATATCGTATTAGAATCAAAACTATACAATATTATAATATTGCTTACAATTATATGTATGCAAACACTTTCGCCACAGTTAAGCTTAACAAAGCTGTCAGTCTGTCACGTCTAAGATTCTTTTATACTATAGATAATGCCAATTTAAACCATGTTTCTGTTAAGTAATTGATTTTTTAGTCGTAATTATCCATTAATGGCAGTGTGAACATAGTTATATTAAATTAGATAAACTATTCTAAACGTGAGAAACCTTATCCAAATGACACGTTGATGGTTCCATAATAATATGCTCATTTAGTTGGATGGTGACTTTGTGTTATTTTACTTCAAAGGCCAATAACTATGGCTATACACATATCTTTAGACAATTATTCCATATTTGATCTCAAGTTTTAAGAACATCACCTAACAGTTCGTTGGCACGGTTGCTAGGTATCATCGGTGAGAAAAACAGCCCGTTGGTACGGTCGCTAGGTACATTTGGTGAAAAAATAGCTCGTTGGTATAGTCGTTAGGCACCTTCGGTAGAAAAAACAGTCCGTTAGCGCACCTTTGGTGAGAAAAACAACCCGTTGGGCACTTTCTGTGAAAAAAACAGCTCGTTGGCGCATTTTCGGTAGGCAAAACAGCCCGTTGGCACGGTTGCTAGGCATCTTCGGTGGAAAAAACAACCCGTTGGCACAGTCGCTAGACACCTTCGGTGATCGCGTTAGTGGAGTGGGGGACATGATATCAAAAAGTTTTGTGTTTAAATTCTCCTACCTACGTTCTCTCGATTGAGCTTGTCGTACAGGGCTTACCTAATGCGGAGTACCCAATTAGCGTGATTTGCAGACTATTGCGTCAACTCGGAAGTTTACCTAGTATGTATCCAAAAACTAGCAGCTACGAGTCACTCTGTTTCAAAAAAAAAAATCCGCAAATAATACTTGTCATAATTAATAATAATATATGATTCTGTATATTAAAATAATCGCTAATTAATTACATACATCACTTAAATAATGGATCTTTTTCATTATCTTTAAATTAATTAAATAATGTAGTTAAAAAACGTGATTTATATATTATTATGTATCAATACTTCTTATTAATAATTAATTAATTAATTAATGTCAATACACTGCGCAGTCTACACTCTACACGACACCAAACTAGAGCATAACTGAAAAAAACATCACAACATTTGCTCTCTCTCGCTGTCAGGATTTTGGTCTGTCCTTGTGTTCTCTTAATTCTCGCGTGCTTACGCTCCCTTCTCTTGCAGATCTCTCTGTTCAGCTCTACCTCTACGCCTAAATCACACACCAAGCAGGTTTTTTTTCTCCCAATTATTCATGAGACTTTCACCATTCGTTTCTACTTTATTTATTTGCTTTTGCTTTTTGTCCGTTTCTTTTGATCTGTTATTCTGTTGGTACTCTGCTGTCTGACTGATCCGTCCAGCTATACCATGTTTGAGGTCAATTCCTTCCTTGATTTTGCACCTTGGGTTCATTTCACGCCAGGGTTCTTATGGGGTTTTCCTGTTGTGTTTTGTAGACTCCTGGTTTTGCCTTGAATAAATCACTGTAGCTAAATATCTGAGCTTTCACTTTTTGTTTGTTTCTTTCTCTTTGCACTTTGATTCTTGGTCTGTCTCGCTTTGTAATTAGCTCCCTATTGCTCATTTGTTGGCCTTTTTGAACTTTACTTCTTTTCTTTTTTTCTTTTTGGTTCATGTTTTTGCCTGGGGTGATTTCATTTGGAAAAGGTTTTAATCTATAATCATCTTGCCTTATGCTTTGTTTTACATAGAATGCGATGAGTTTCTCGATCTAAGCTTCTTAAGATGTAAGTTTTAGTGTAGTTTTGATCCTTGTTGGCGTGGATTCCACAGTTAGTCGGTTAGCTGTCAAAAGCTTTTCATTGAATGTTTCTCAAAGTCAAATATTATTATTTCTGCGACTTCTGCTTCTTCTTCTTTAGGACTGGAGGGCGTAGACACTGGACAGAATACGCATTTGTACTAGAATATTATAATCTTTTCGGGATAATCATTTTTGGTCCTTCTGCTCATGCCAGTTTCCTTTTGTTCCTCCTTTACTTTTGGATTAATTACATCAAATCCCCTTGCAGTTTCAGTATTTTTCAAAAGTATTCTTGTAATTTGAATTTAAAAATCAGTTATTTGATAATTAGTCAGATAAAAACATTTTATTCAACATTTTGTTATACTGATACAATTAATCTTCTCACACTTTACAAAATCTCATAGTAAAACACTGGGAAAAAGAATTTATTTGTGTTATGCACGTGGCAAAAAATGTATGTAATTTATTCATGGAGCTTAATCAATTCATTAAATGCACAGCTTAGTTTTGTTGGCATATCTTAATGATGTCTGTTTATATTATTCCTTTACTGACATTGGATTTTAATGGTAGATGGCAATGCAGGAAACTTCTCCTGCTCCAGCTCCAGCTCCTCTCCATGCTCCTAGTGCTGCAGTTGTTGGAAATGCCTTTGTGCAGCAGTATTACCATATTCTTCACTTTTCTCCTGGATTGGTGCATAGGTTTTATCAGGATTCAAGCCTACTCAGCCGACCAGATGCAGGTGGTCTTATGGAAACTGTGACTACCATGCAAGTAAGTTATTAGAATATTTTGAATAGTAGACACATAAATTCACCTTAAAATCATGAGATATGGCACATTTATTCATTCACAAAGTACCTTATGTAAATCATGTAATTATTTATTAGTTGGAATGTTTTGGAGACAGTCCATCTAATGGTCATTTGGTGTGAGTGGATGCGAACATTTTAATTTAATAGGGAGGAAAATGGCACGGTAGGCTTGTTCAGTTGATTTATCAAAAATTTGAACATGAATTGTTTTCTAGTTGTCACCATCCCTTTTATGGAAGGAAATAAATTATTCTATGACTTAATATCTTTGCTATCATTCTGTGGGATTTGGTTATCTCTATTATGTTGGAATGGATCCATTGGCATAGGGATTTTTTTTAATCTTTAGGCAATATGGTGTGCCACACTCGGTCAAATGTGATAATACCCTTGGTTAATGATGATGGGCTAGCTCAAATTTTATTGAGGAGTCCTATCTTATAAATGAAGCATTAGGCAATGATGTGTGTTTCTATTTTATTTTTAGAACATGAGAAGATTAAAATTAGCCACTTAGTGGTGTGTCCTACTCGCCATCCGATAAGAACTGTTGAGTTTCTTATGGGTTTAATCCTCTAGTTAATTTCTTCATGGTCTATTTCTAGTGATCATACTTTTACAAGTCCACCCATCTACTTATGTATTTTACATGTTGTTCATTGGATGTTCACTTATGATCCTGTAAGCCGCACAAAGGTAACTAGTAGATTTTATTTTCAAATAATTGGACAACTTTTCTGCATTGGTTAATCTTTGAGAATGGTTATTTGCTGATAATTATTAAACTGCGAGGGAAATTGACTCAACGAGCATAACTCTTTTGAGAATTGCATAATATGGGAGAGCTTCCTATTAGTTATTGAATTTTTCTGTAGCAGTGATCTGCTTAACAGTATTTTGTTGGTTGATTTTATTAAAATTTCTGATATTCTTCTTCAAACTTGCTTTGAGCTCCATAGCAATGGCATGAAAGCATCGGTGATTACAGTGCTTGTAAACCAAGAAATCAGCTGGTTGATATTTAAAGAAACTAATACTTCATGTATATTTTTCTGGGACAATAATTTTTTAAGGTATTGAGGATCGATATAGGTTAAATTGCATTCTTGTTGTCATGGTATGTTGCTTTAGATGTCTTGTGGCAGTTTGTTAGTCATTATAAATTTGAATTGAGACTTTGGAATGACAGTTGTACATGGTTGTAGGTTGACATTTTCTTTTTTCATTATTTTTCACCTTGGAGCAGGCAATCAATGACAAGATTATTTCGTTGAATTATGGAGACTACACTGCTGAGATAAAAACTGCAGATGCTCAAGAGTCTTCTGGGCAAGGGGTGATTGTGCTTGTAACTGGGTGCTTGATTGGAAAGGACAATGTCAGAAAGAAATTCTCGCAAACCTTCTTTCTTGCTCGGCAAGAAAAAGGCTACTTTGTGTTAAATGATGTGTTTAGGTTTGTTGAGGATACTGAATCATTGCCAAACAATTCTGCCATGGTTAATAGAATCCATGAGACAACTGCTCCTCCCACTTCCTTTCCCCCAGAAGAAGGTTGGTTCCATTTTTCAGAATACACAACTTTTTACTTCTCTCCGTCCATTTGTTCTCTTGTTTTATAATTCGCTGGAACATGCAAAGTTTTTAATTACTTTGAACATTCTGTCCAGAGCCCGGTCAGAGTTCAGATCAGGCTATAGTAGATCATCCTGCTTCCTTGGATGAGGAAGATCTTGATAATGGTGCTGAAGTTTGTGATCCTTCTGATAAGGAAGAAGGATCAGTTACTGAAGAAGATGTTGTTGAACCCCCAGTTGATTTAGCCCAGAATGTAGTTGGTAGTGATGATGCAGTGCCGGCAGCCCTAGAGGATGCTCCAAAAAAATCCTATGCTTCAATCGTATGTTAATGCTCTTCAACCCAATGTCCTTCTTACTCTTTACTTGTTTTTGGGTATTGCTTGACCAGAAATTTGAACAGGTGAAAGTGATGAAAGGTAACAAACCATCTAATCCATTGTATGTACCTACCAATAATGTGAGTCCATCATCTGCAAACTCTGAGCAGCAGTTACTCAACTCTGCAAAAACTGCTTCTGCAACAAAGGCTTGGGCTCCGGCCGGTGGCATTGTAGCTGAAAGTGGAGACGTATCTGAAGAAGGTGCATTCTTTTCACAAGTGATAGATTGTTGAACTTCCACTTGAATTTACATGTCCATGTTCACTTGTTGCCAACCTTGTTTCCAGTTTTGGATGTTGATTTAGTGATGCAAAACTGTTTTTCCGGTCATCCTTAAGTTTATATCTTGGTTCCACTGTCCCACCGGGGCTTAAATCTTAGAACCAGATGGTGCTGGAGAGTCTTTTATGGGATTGGGTTTTGGGTGTTCTGTGGCAAGAGGTGGAGAGAATGTAATATAAAATGTTTTGACGTTTTTACCTATATTCTCTGTAAACTATGCTTGTTACAGCTGAAGGTTACTCCATATATGTGCGCAATCTGCCTTATAATGCGACGACTGCACAACTTGATGAGACATTTAGAAGATTTGGACCAATTAAGCATGAGGGCATCCAAGTCAGAAGTCGTAAGGTCTGGTATGCATATCATTATGCTTTTTTCTTTATCGAAGCATTTATTTGATGTTTATATTAATTTCCCATTGTCTACAGCAAGGATTCTGCTTTGGGTTTGTTGAATTCGAAACATTGAGTTCTATGCTTAGTGCACTTGAGGTACTCTTCAATACTTTTGTATTACACTTATTAAAGCTTGTTCTCCTTGTCTTGTTTCATTTCATTATTAGATCTGCTTCTACTTAATGGTCGCTTGATTTATCACGTGGTTATCTTAGTGGAGTTCTGCATTATTGTTTGAAAATACAATCTTGTTCCTGTATGGATGGGAAAATGAAATTTTCACATTAAATTTACTATACTGCATCTGTTTTAACTATAGATGCATAAGATATTATTTAAGAGTCTAATTCTCAAGATTGGAAATTAATGAGAGAAAAAAGAGATGGCAATCATATGATTTTTTTTCCCATTTAAGATCAACATGAAAGGTTTAATCCTGCGTGTATATTTACCAAAAACTGAAGCATATTTACCTTCTTCGAATTTTTCATGTGGACCCTAAAAGGAAACTCCTAAGACAATATAGCTGAAAATTTATATGAGATATAGGTAGATTTATTGAATCATTGTATATTACCCTATTTAGTTTGTTCTTCCAAATCAGCGTGTGCTAGAACTTTTAAATTTTGGAACTTGATTTCAGGATTTCAAAAGTTATTATTTTCTGTTTCTTTTAGAAATTGAAACAAAAAATCCATGTTAACAATTAAACCTTTCTTAGTATTTAATAAGTTCTTAGCTACGGATGAGATGGTTCATAATAAGTTGGAGCAAACCCATGATTTATAGTCCAACTTGTGGTGCAGTATTGTAGATTGAGTATTGTCATGTTATGTCTCCTCTATAATTCTATATTTGAAGATTTTGAAATATTAGTATGAGCATGTATTGCCCTATTATTATGAATAGATTGGCTGAAACTTAATTGGAAATAAGTCATTCAGTTGTCTATTTTTCTCTTGAACATAGTTGATGAAATAACTCAGGAAAATCATCTTCACTAGCAGGCAGAGGCAGTTTAATTATGTAATAACACTGCAATAGGCTAGCTACTTGAAGTGCTGCTATCTCCCCGTTTCTCTCATGCATCCAATATCATTATGCTTTGTTCTTTTCCCCAACGATGCTCATTCCTTTTATTTGGAGAGCAGTATTAGATTTTGGACAGGCATTGTGTGTTAACTTAGTCAGAGACTTCTTATGTGAAGTACTAGCATGGTTATGTAAAAACTAAATTCCAGGCCTCGCCAATCAGCATCGGGGATCATGTAGCTGTTGTTGAGGAAAAGAGAACTAGTACCCGAGGTGCGTCAAATTTATCCTTTAGTAACTTGATCAATTCAAATTGTTGTCTTTGAGGCCATAGCTATTCCAATATTATGCGTTCAATATATAACAGAAAGTCAGAATACTGATGGTTTTTGCAGTTAGCGGCAGTGGCAGAGGAAGGTATCCTTCAGGAAGAGGCAGGTTTCGGAGTGATAGTTTCAAGAGTCGTGGAATCTCAGGCAGTGGTAGAGGATATGGTAAGAATGAATTCAGAAATCAAGCTGAGTTTTCAGGGCGAGCCAGGGGTTCAGGTGGCCGTGATGGAGGCGGAGAAGATCATCTATGGATTAATCAAAACGGAAGCAAAAGGGGAGGGCGTCAAGGTGGGGCAAAAGGTAGTTATGTCCCTGCTTGACCATAGGCAACCGAAATTGCACAGATGATTTTTGACAGTAGAAATGAGGGTACCAAGGCATTAGAGATTCTTGCTCACATTTAAGTTGCAATTACTCAACGAAAATCCCAGTCTTTTTCTTTTTCTTTTTTCTTTTTGGTTATGTTCATCTGAGCTTCTCATAAATTACGTGACCAATGCTTTTTTTTTAATAGCATAATCATGTAACTATTCATGGAAGTTGTGTAATTTTTCAAGATACCTCTTTCACGCACACACTCGAGAATTAGAGTAACTCATAGAATGCCTTGGAAGAAATTAAATTGAAGGGGCTAAGTTTGGTTCGAAGAAAACAGAAGTGACAGATATCATGGAAGGGAAGGGAAGGGAAATCATGACTAGGGACATGTCGCGTGATAAGAGAAGATGATAAAACTTGGTAGAATGAATGTGCTCCATATTCCCATTGCAGAGCAATATCTGCAAGTTGGATACAAACTTTGATGCAGAACAAGCTGGTGAAGCTGACCCAAAGTAGAGAAGCCATAGTGCAGAGCAATCTGCCAGGGATAACCAAGTAAACGTAGAAGGATCCAAAAGAGAGCCCCAGGAGCTCCATGGTGGGACAACCCGCTCTGTTTCCTTTGACCGGAGGCTTAGATTCTCTGTACTTTGAGACAGACAGATCAAACATCTCCGGTGCTGATAGGATGCCAGCTTCCTCAACTTCGGTTAGTAACTTCAGCTGCTCCAACCTTGACATTAGCTTCATTGGAACTGCGATATTTTTTTTTTTTTGGTAAATGGTAAAAACTTTTATACAGATAAGAAAAAGTTGTATACACAGCTAATGATTTCCGAGGAAAAAAAAACTCTAGCCTACCAAAAGAGCTCACAAAGTATATATATACGAACTGTGAGCAAAGCATGGAAGAAAACACTACAACCTCACAATCTGCCTATCGAGAAGCTGAAGAAAATTAAATTCACTATCTTGTTACAGAAATTCACCAGCACGCATGAGAACACCATACAATGACCTGCAAATATAATCCCACCAAATGCCAAAAACCACAAACAGCAGAACTCAACTCAAAAAAAATATAAGTTCTTCTATTTCTTTGTCGACAGTCAAGGTGGCCTTATGCATTTATACCTATCTGACAGGACCTCCGTAGGAAATGGATCCCCTCCTGGTGACATGCCTATTATCGATGGGGAGAAAGAATAACCATCCTCCTCATTACCTCTGAGATGTCCCTAAACCTGCAAGGAACTGCGATTTTGGACCCTGCTCTCCAACAGGAAAGGCACTCAGAGTTCTGCAGTTACGAAGCACATTAAAACCATTGCGTTTCTGACTTTAAATCCAAAAATCTAACTTCATTGGTGACTCGTAAGCATTTAAGAAAATTCAGAAACAACTTATGACTCACCAATATGTCCCCATTTCCCCCGAATTCTCTTCGGAAACCTACATAAGCTAAAATTATCCACTTTACTTTTGACTCATATTCAAGAACGAAATCTCTGCCTATAGAAGGAGTCTAATCTGAACATCAAACTGTCAGGGAAATGGAGATTGAGTTGCAGTTTTCTTTCTAAAGTATCATACAACCAACCTTTTCAGCAGCTGATGGCAATGGTTTCTGGGGTGGCCGTGGACTTGACAAAGAGATGAAAATGTTGGAGAACTCTCTGCTACGGCCTTCATTCTCTTAGAAGAACAGAAGGTGAATGGGACAGTTCTGGTGCCACCAAAAGCTGTTGTTTCCATCTTTTCTCTCCAAAACATCTATATCTACACCAAAAGATTGAAGGATTGATAACACTTGGAACCTGGAACTTTGTCTTGTGGGATGGGTTCGACGTGGCAGTGCATGCATGCTTGATCATTCAAGAGAAGAACTCTTTGTATGTTCAAGACAAGAGCAACGAAACACAGTAACAGATGCCAACCTATTTTAACAATTTTATCAAAATCCTTTTTACTTTAACCTTTTCATCAAACCTCACTCATGACCTTATTATACTCAACACTTTTGACAGAGAATCTCAACAACCCTACCACTTCACTCTTCTAGAAGACAGTAACACTCCAGCATAAAACAATGATAAAACTGAATTTATGAATAATTCAGTTCACAAATTGCTCATGAAGATCTTATCCTCTTATGAAACAATGGAGTTAGGAAGATCCACCTCTCTCATCAATTCATTCACATCAAAGCATTGTGCCATGGTCATGGTTAGACCAATTGATACTCTAGACAGGCATATGTTACCTTATTCTCAGCCCCTGGTTTATACTCAATCTCAAGATCAAATCCTAACAACTTAGGGTCGTTTGGTTTCACTTCTGTTTTTCTATTGTTGTTTTTTATTTCTGTATCCTGTTTTTGGTTTCTGTTTTTTTTTTCTTAAAAAAACCAAAACCTGTTTAATTGAGATTTGTAATATAAAAACTGAAAACAAAAACCTGTTTGGTTTAGATTTCTAAAAAAAACTGAAAACAAAAACATGCTTATTTTTATTATCATGTTTCTATTCTTTTGTAATTATACTATTATATGTAATAATTATAATATAATACATTATATTTTTAAATTAATTAATTAATTTACACTATTATACCAGGTCGTTAAGGGTCATGGTCAATGAATCCTGTGCTTTTCAGTATGAGAGTTTTAGTGCAGTGTCAAGGAGGGAATTTCCGAAAGGTTCTAAGTCGGAGAGAGAGATGCGTAGGAGGAGATTTGGTAGTGGAAGCAAGGATTTTCACAAGCTTAGAGGGAGTAGAGTTGTGAATGGGGAGATGGTGAGTGGCAGTAGCAGATCATCACCAGTCCAAGCTACTTTCTCCACAAATAACCACATACGAAAACAACGCAAATAACAATCGAGCAATGGCTTAGAATACAAATAACTACATATGAATGTATCTGGAAATTGCGTGATGTGATGAGCTGCAAAAGATAAACAGAAGAAGCAGAAGACGATGAATTTGATTTTTATATGCAAGATTTTTAACAGTGGAAGAGGTTGAAGATGCAGAGTCGAAAGGGCAGGAAACGTGAAATTTGAAAACGGTTGGGTTAATACACGAAAAACATAAAAACTTGTTTTAAAAACACACGGAAACGTTATTTTTTTGTTTTCGTAAATTCGTTGCGATTTTCTCATTTTTTAAAACGAAATATCGCAACGTCCTCGGCCAAACAAGTTTTACACAGCTGTTTCTTTTTTTTTAAACGGCAACAAAAAACGCACGAAAAAAACGAAACCAAACAGCCCCTTAGTTATCACTTTTGATGCTCATTTAATACTATGCTACTCTAAATGATGTTTAAGAATGTTTTGATCAGTTCAAATTAGAAATTTCCCTTCCTAACAAATAGTGCCACCACTTTTGAATAGCAAATACTACGGTCTTGAGTTCATACTAGTACAGTGACATAAACCTTGCTCGCCTCTTGAGTTCATATTAGCAGTCTTACTACTTCTGCTTCATAGGCAGAGCTTATAACAAAGCTCCCTTTCTCAATCCTCTCAGCAGACTCCTTTACATTTAAAAGCCTATTACAGTCCATCTTCATCAATTCACTCTTAACCTTCTCCTCTAATGTGTTAATAAACACTACAAACATATAACTTTTACTAAGAACACTTAATACTTCCTCTATCTATGGAGTATTAGTGACTTATAAGGCACAGATACTCCAACAGAAGACAAAGCCTTCATCCTATAATGATGCAAGCTAAGGATCCTTCTTATGTAGACAGAAGGCTTAGCACAAACATAATAATATTTAATATCGATTTATTTTATTTTATTTATTATTTTAATTATATTATTTATTATTTCTGTTAACTGTTAATAATATATTTAGTAGTTTAATGTAATATTAAATTAAGTCTTTCATTTGAAATTTTATTTATTGATGCAATTTTGTTAAAAATAAGATGATTAATATCTTATTTTCATTTATTCTCGTTGGTTTTTAAAATTATAAATAAAATTATAAAATTGCTCATTATTTTATTGATTTATCTTATTTATATCTCATTATTTATATAACAAAATATAAATCATTTTGTTGTATGAAATGATAATTTATTTTATTACAAATAACAATATATTAATTTATCATATTTTATTAATAATTAATAATAGATTAAATAGTTTAAGATGATAACAGATTAAGTTTGTCATTAAGATCTTATTACATTACGTAATCATATTAATAATGAGTTGATAAAAGATAAACTTTTTATCTTTATTTATAACTTATTTTTAAATTAATATTACATACTAAATATTATTATATTTTAATGTAAGTGACAATGTTTAAATATGATAAATCAATCCATTTGGATCATACCACTCATATGATTTTTTTTTTCAAATATAATGTAATGTGGTTATTCATACTTGAATTGTTATCAAAATAATGCCGGTTTGATATAACCAATTAAAACGAGATTGTTTTAATCTGTAAGTTTTAAAATTGTTAAATTAAAATGATGTCATTTACGTTAGTTATACTAAATCGATGTCGTTTTAAAAAAAGATTATGGATCGATCGACCTTTATGTGTTAAGTTTTAGACTAAATTTTTAAAATTGAGCTTAATTTAAAATCCGATTAAATCAATAAATCTGTTGACTTCTAATCAAGATAGATGGAGCTACAATTATCAATGTTAGTATCATATATCCTAAAAATACAAAATCAACAAACATGAACAGTAAAATTTAAGGGGGGCTATTGGTTTCAGATTTTTTTTTGGTTGCCCACTAGGTGTTTTAGGAGGGCTCTAACTATGGAAAGACATCTTTAAGTCATCCACATTCAAACTAAATCCCACTCGAGTAGGGTAGGTTCTTTGTAGGAGGCAAAGCTCTGACCTCAAATTTTAAACGGCTGCATATACGAGGGAGGTTCGAACTCGCGACCTCACTTGAGCTAAAAAAGTCATTTACCAACTCATCTTAAAAAGTAAATTAAAATTTAATATGTGTGAGAATACTTGAGGAGCCCAAATAATAAGAAAATCAGACCAAGCTTTCAAGAAAGCCCAATTCCAAGAAGCCCAAACTGTACATAACCGGCTTTTCTCTTCGTATAACAAAATCGCTAAACCCTAAAACTAAAACCCTTTCACTCCCAAATTAACCCTTGTTCTCTCCCTCTCGGTGCGTCAATGGCAGACACTACCATTGCTCTTGAGAAGCTTAAAGCTTTTTGGCACTCCCAAGTGCACGATGAAGAGAAATGGGCGCTCAATATGGTATCCTTCTCTCTCTTTCTCTGTAGCTACTAACAAAAAAATTTGGTTTGCCCTCGTCTTTTGGGTTAGTTGGGAAATTATTCCATGGATTTCTTAACTTGTTTGTTCTGTTACTTAATCACCAAAATTGTTTCGATGGATTTTATGGGTCCTGTTGGTTGTGGTAGAGATGTCAACTTATAATCTGACAATTCTGGTCTGATCATAGCCATGCGCGTTTCTGTTGTCCGAATAAACTGATATTTACTTATAGAATTTCAAAAAAAGTGATGGAAAAACGGAAAAGAGTGCGTTTGTTATTTCACATTAGAATATTGTTGGAATTGCTCAAAAATTGCCGAGGCTTTAATGGGAAAAGATGTGTCCATTATTTACCAAAAAAAAAAAAAAAAGATGTGTCCATTATTCAAATGTTCAACTCTCATTAAACATGTTAGTGATGTTTTTTTTAATGCATTGAGGTTGAGGTCTGAATCCTAAGACCATTTCATTGAGAGCGGGGCCAACTATCATCCAAGCTATTGCTTGACGGTTTTAGTAAAATATTTGTGCAATTAAGTATTAGAATGACCAACTTCATCCAAGCTATTGCTTGATGGTTTTAGGTATTCCAAAATTCTATGCATTGCCTGTAAGTGGACTTCTTTAGGACTATGCATAAATTGACTTACTATGCTTATGGCATAGGCTATATCAGGTCTGGTATGTGCCAAATAGATGAGTCATCCTACAAGGCGTTGATACATTTCCCTATTGACTGGAACATCTTCATCTGCTTTTCCCAGCTTAAGGTTCGGCCCCTTGGGTGTATTTGCAGGTTTGCATGCAGCTTTACCTGTCTCCTTGAGTAAATCAGTAACATACTTTTGTTGGGATATAAAAATTCCTTTTCTGAAGTGTCCTACCTCAATTCCCAGAAAATACTTTAACCTTCCCAAAGTCTTAATCTCAAACTCCTTAGCTAAACAATTACTCAAGATCCGCTGCTCTATTTCATCATCTCTTGTTAGTATGATGTCATTCACATAGACTAGTAATATTGTTACTTTCCCTGTGGCTGAATGCTTAATGAACAATGTGTGATCTCCTTGACTTTACTTATACTTGCAGGTTTCTCTCTGTTGCTAACGAATGCTCTTATCTTTTCCACTTCATCTTGATTGAAGCCCTTTGAGTCTCACTTGTCTTCCTATTGGGATCTACTTGCAACAACTTGCGATTACCCTTTGATTGAGTCTTGGTTACTTCATCTGATGAAGCCACAATGATTGATCCACTATCCTTGTTTTCTGTCATTGTCCTTCACTTCTATGTGCAGTCACTACTTAACGAAATTAATCAACAATGAAGGTTGACTGTTTGAATAAAATAAATTAGTGATGAAAGGCTGATTCTGAGACAAAAGAAAAGAATCTCAAAAGAAGAAGAGAACAACAATGAAGGCTCAACCCCCTATCCTTATTTTTCCCAGAAAAATTCTAGCCTAAACCTCTAATACCATAGCAAAATTTAGGGTTTTAAGTTATCTATTATTGCTACTTAATAGGCAATATATATACAAAGAGTACAACACAAATTAAGAAACTAATCCCCTAATCCCACTAAACTAGGAAACTGACTCTATCTGAAAATCCCTTAAATTTTGGGATCCTAACAATGCATATCTTATACCCAATATTTACCTAAAACAGTATCTATTATTACGGGTTCTCACACTCCCCCTCCCACATGGAAAGAATATATGGCCTTGAGCATGCATATATACTTAGTGAGTTACTCCTATTACCAATTGTTTTTAAGATGGAACTTCATTTGAGCTTGTCTGTATTTAGTTTATTTGGGCTTAATTTTTCAAAATTTAACGTGGTATCAGAGCAGGTTGCTCTTGGGTTAATCGTCACCATCTTGATGCGATAACCTATGTCACGTGTTGGGCCTTAAATTAGCCTACACGTGAGGGAAGTGTGCTAAAATATAAGTGGGAGTTTGTCCTACGTGAAAAGAATATATGGCCTTGAGCATGCATATAGGCCTAGCGAGTTACTTGTCTTATTACTAATTGGTTTTAAAACGGAACCTCATTTGGGCTTATATGTGTTCAGTTTATTTAAACTCAATCTTTCAAATTTTAACACCTTCTCATATTCCACTGTGTTTTCTCTTTTTTTTTCCGTGAGACTTTTTTTGGACTATAAAAAGGCAGAAGAAAACAATTTACTATGCCACTTGTTTGTATCTCGAAGCAAGATGTGAAGTTTTTGTCAAACAGTCAACTGAGCTATTTGCTAATTAATTCATTGATTAAGTTTGTTATTTTTGTTCATGTTCCTACATTAGGAAAATAATTGGCCTTTTTTGTTTCACGAGGAAATGGAGTGGTAGTGGAAAGCACCATGTTTTATTTGTGTATGCAGAGTTGTATCTTTGGAAATAGGCACAAACCTGGTTTTCCCCTTTTTAATTGTCATGTTAGTTTGATGAGGCATTCAGTACCAGTGTACCATGCATCACAATATCTTTTCATTTACTTCATCTTGATAGAAAATGCAATACAGTAGTGCTGATATGGTTAAAACAAATTAGTGAGACTTTGTTTCTTCTTTTGTATTGACAAATTCTCCTCTTTTCTTACAGAAATTGTTGCGTGCTGCTGGCCTTTTTGTGGGGTCTATTGTCTTGATGCGAGACTGCGGTCATCTCATGTTAATATGAGAGATGCATAAACTGCCTGCTGCTATCCTGTTGAGTTTTAGACAGTTGAGTTAGTATGCCTTAAGGTGTCTGTCGTGTTATATTGAAGTGAGATGCTTACTTTTCGGGGAAAATGAATCAGGGTCTCATTAAATGACAGGTTTTCATGTTGCAATTTCGACAATCTTAGTCACTTCTGAATGTGAACATGTACTCCTTGATCCTTGGGAATGAATGAGACATATATGTGATAAATGGCTTCTCTTGCATGCATAGTTGTTTATAAATAGAGTCCAAGCTACTTCAGATTTATTGTTGATATACTTTAGGATTGATATAAGTGATGGGGAGGTCCTGCTTCTAATTGTTGTTTCAACAACTTTTTTAGTTTTTGAATCATATCTGCAATGCAGTATCCAATGATAAATTTAATACAAAATTAATTATTGAGCTATGACACAATCAAACTCCAACGAATAATATGTTGTGGCCGAGATTTATATCTATGAATTGAAAGATTTGAATGATCCACTTTGCAATAAGTTGTTAGAACTAATAGGTCTTAATCGTTCATTTGAAAAGATGGGCTCATGTAGATAGATGCTCTAAATGAGCTTTAATCTTATTGGCGTGAATAATGCATCATGCCAAGTGTAATTCTTTGATATCAACCTTCTTATCTGATTTTGATCGAGGGCGTGAAACTGAAGTTGAATCGAGCGTAATGCAGGTACAACTTAATCCTCTTCGACAAGAAAATCCAAGAATGTTGCTTAAACTTTATAGTTTCAACTACTAGTTTCATGGAGTACTATTAAGTGGAAATTTTCATAGATATTATCATTAGGGTTGGCAATGAGGTGTCCTGATCCTGGCCTGAATTTCTTTGTAAACCTGAGTTCCGGAGTCAGAGTGGGATAAGACTATTGAATTTGAAGCCTGAATGTTTTTGTTTTTTTATTGTAGACTCGAATTGGACTTGACTTGGAATCCAGTAAAAGCAGATTTTATTTCTTAATTTTGGGTGGATCATGAATAAATCCAAACACCGGGTAGAAGGTAGCTGTTCCTATTTTCGTGTACCACTTCGGGCTTTCGTGTACCACTTTGAGCCTGAAACGGAATATAGCAGCTAAAGTTGAGTTTCGTGTATGATTACAAGTTTTTAGATTAGCTGCAATTGGAGTGTTTTTTTATAAACAAAGCAAAGGATTGAAGTAAGCATATTGAGAGAAGTAAAAGGATTGAGCAATATCCATCTTGACTGTTGCATGAACAAAAACATGAATACAATTACAAAGTACAGAACATATATTTTTGAGAGTCGACTTCTGAAGCATACGATTTCGTTCTTTCCTTGTCTTGGGTTTCTAGTCAAATCCATGTTAATTGATTGTATAGATACATGAAATACTTTTATTAAAAGTCAACGACAAAATATTGTACCTAAAACAAGTCCATGCGGAGCATACAAATACGGTCTGTTTACAATTTCAGTCCGTTAATTTGTCAAGTAACTCAAAGAGACAATAACATCAAGGATTCCAAACTTTGACAATACAAGTATGGACAAATGACAAGTAGAATCTTGTCTTAAAATTTTCATCTTGGACAAGCTCACATGACCCTGTCCCCAACTGATTCATAAGTCAACCGAACAATTGTGGACTAAAAACATTTTCTTAAACGCTTATCTGCAAATGCAAGTAATGTCCTTCAGGTTGTGAAAGATCGACAAGTAAGAATCATCTGGGCACAATACAATAGATACAGCCTCGAACTTGGATGACAACTTCATGGAATACTAAGTAGAAAACTAGCTCAGGGGGAAAAGAGTTGGGAGGCTTTCTCATTGAAAAGGTGCTTTTACATTGAACAGACCGTATGGAAATAGACGGAGACCGAGCGTGGTGTTGCAGGCGAAGCTTCGCCAAGATCATGGCTTTAACATGTGGGTGCACGAATCATGTTCTTTCACTTCGTGGGTCTTTTCTGATTTGTGCATTGCTTGCTCCTAGGCTAGGCTAGTCTTGATGCACATTTATTTTCCTTCTTTGGTTTTCTCCTGTCTAACATTTTTGTGTTTCTTCGTTTTCATCTGGATGCTTGTGTGCTTCTTTGTTTCGGTGTTGGTTTATTGCGGTATTTGGGATATTTGTTGGAATATGTAAGTGACGATGATATTGGCATTCCGGTATGAGATTCATTTGCATCTCTTGAGCAGTCAAATGGCTAAGATAATGGAGCTTGTTTTTGTTCTAAAATAGAGGTTCCAAATTATGGATAGAAAGAACTAAAATCATGTTAGAAATTCGCATTTGTCATAGTTATTAATCTTGCATACGTAAAAGTGGCTGACCTAGTTATGTTCCTCGTCCCCAAACTCGTCCCATCACGAAACTTTAGTTATTACTTCTCCCCGCTATCAAGATTCTCTAATTCAATGTTAGACAGACCAGATTGAGATTTTTATAAGACCCAATGGTATTATATTTGTTGATTAACGTGAAAGAGGACCGGTGATCTCTTCATTTCAGGTACTTATCTATTTGTACATTGGTATTTTCTTTGCAATTCTTAAGATAGTATGAAGCTGACCAAGTTAATCTATACCATTATAAATGGCAGATGTTCTTCCAATCATATGCCTATCACTAGTGGTTGTGTGTGTTGCAAGGCCAATCTATCCGCTCCCTAGCAAAATAAGGCATAATCATAGGCAGCCCATACAGACTTCCCGCCCATATAATATTGCACATCGAGGATCAAATGGAGAGCTTCCTGAAGAAACTGCTGCTGCATACATGGTATGTATCAGTTTATGCGTTCAGAAAGTCTAGTTGAGCAATTTCCTTGAAGTTGATAAGTCACACGCTCAGCTGTATGCACCCATTTTTTCTTTTTTTATTTTTCAATTAAGAAAGTTGGTAAATTCCTTTTGGAAGAAGGGAAGACAATAAATAGATTTTCTTAAAATTCACAGATCTATGCCAGTGCGAAGTTCTGTTGGTCAGTCTAGCTATTCATATGTGGTTCCTTACAAATATACATATCCATTTGCTGTTCACATAGTAATTTACCCATCCATACAGCATAGCTTTTGCTTTATATGTGTTAAGCAAGTTAAATAGGCATATATCTGATATGATCTTGTTTCTTTCCCCCAACCACATTTGTTCAATTTATTAACTCTACTCACAGTTTCTTTCCCCTTTTCTTTTGCACTTGCTAAACATTATTCTTCATAATCAGTTTACTTGGTGACTGCTATTTGCAGAGAGCCATAGACGAGGGAACAGACTTCATTGAAACAGACATCTTGTGCTCTAAAGATGGTTTTCTTATATGCTTCCATGACGTTACCCTTGATGCTACTACTGACATTGCAAACCACAAGGAGTTTGCAAATCGTAAAAGGACCTATGAGGTTCAAGGGGTCAATACCACTGGATTTTTCACAGGTACAAAACCTATGCCACTTCCTGCTAGTGATACCTTGGTTCATAATTTTACCATGGCCACATGAACTCTTGTAGAACTTTAGTATCTGTATTTATCTGCTCAAGTGTGTCGTTTTGGGTGTTTTGATATCCTGAACAAACTAGTTTCTATTATTGAGGTTTCGATCAGGATGACGAGGAAAGTTATTCCAATTGCATGCAGTTGATTTTACACTTGGAGAGTTGAAGCAATTGCGGGTGAAGCAGCGATTCAGCAGCCGGGATCAACAATCTAATGGTTGTTTACTTTGTTCAATTAAATATATTTGTGTTCTTGAATGTTTGTTACTTTTAGTTGCATGATGTTATTTAGAGCTATTTTACAATGTGTCATCCATAATTCAGAGACAGCTGATACTAATGATACATCAATTCTATTATACTTTAGTTTTTTATTTTGATAACTGTCAAGATGCAAAGCCTGCATTCTTTTAATAAAAATTAAGTTAGGCTTAAGTTTTTGGTTGAGACCCTATAATATCTTACGTTATCCTAAAATACCTTTTGATACAAAGTGTAGACAAACTCAACAAGTGACAAATCCAACAGAAATTAGGCTGACGCAACTTGAACTCAAGACATCTCTATAAAGAAGGCTCTTATGCCATGTTAATAACCATTCAAACCAAAAGCTTAAGTTGTTGGGAAGATCCCAGCAATGGATACTAACAATCTCAATATAATAATAGTTGCATGATTGTAAGTATTCCTCTAATTCCTGATAAGAATAACATTTGGTTAGCATGTCTCTGGTTGCCAATGTCTCAATTACAGTCAAATGGACTGTATGGCTAAGTTTTCTGGTTAGATATGGAAAAGTGGACGGATTTTCTTCTACTCATACATTAGAGTATATCTATTGACTTCAGGGCTTATTTCCAGTAGGTCTTCATCATACAAGAATTGGTTTTAGACAAAAGTATGAAAAGTTTCTGAGTCCAGTAGTGGAAAAGTTGATGATCATATGGAAAAGAACATGGCTAAGTGAAACTGTTCAGGGAAAGATAAGCTTAAGTAGTTCTGAGCACTTTTTTGTATTGACAGTGGGAAAAGTTAGCTGTATTTCCGTCAGAAAATTATCTTTTCTGACAGTATGACAACATACAACAAGATACTTTGATCGAATAACATTATTCATTGTACTTTCGTCAACCAACAAAAATCTGTCCATCAGTAATCTAATTTGTTATTATAAACATTCTTGTTGAGTGCAATTACCTCGTGGATTCAATTGTAATTAATTTGCTTATATCTTGTAACAGAACATACTTCGTCATGTTTTTGATTGTCATAACTGTTACATCATTCTTGTTTTTTGATTGTAAGTGATAATAACAGAATTTTAATTCTTGATTTCTTTTGGCAACATATGGACCAAATGGAAACTAATATTTTTCTTGCATTGTGTCCATCAGGAAAATTTCCTATTATAACTTTTGACGAATTCATATCAATTGCACTGGAGGCTCCACGGGTTGTTGGAATATATCCAGAGATTAAAAATCCAGTATTTATCAACCAACATGTAAGGAATTTCTTCCAGAAAATTTCCATAAAGAATCAGGCGTAAGAAATTTTCATTGTTTTTATATCTGATTGGACTTGGAACATTTTCTTTTTCTATAGCATCCCTGAACTCCTACTGGTTGCAGTATTAGATCTCCGGAAGTTGAGTATTTTGGCAAAAAAGATAGGAGTTAATGTCTTGTTGTACTTTACCCAGTTTCCATGCAAATATATAGAAGTAGAAGCAGTTTATATCAGATAAAATATGTGCTTGGCATTTAGAAACTTGATAAAACGTTGATAGATTTGCAGAAAAATCTTGTGTAAGCCAATGATGTTTGAATTATATCTGCAACAGGTCAAATGGCCTGGTGGTAAGCGATTTGAGGATAAGTTTGTGGAGACACTGAAAAATTATGGTTATAAAGGTTCATATTTGTCCAAAGATTGGCAAAAACAACCCGTATTTATTCAGTCCTTTGCTCCGACCTCACTGGTGTATATGTCAAATATGACAGACATGCCCAAGATCTTACTGATAGATGATGCTACCATGCCCACGCAAGACACTAATCAGGTTTGTATTTTCCTGTGCACCTCATCTATATAGGTTCATATGTGTATGATCTTCATCTCCATTAATATCAGCATTATTCAAGTGGGTTGTTTTTATATGGTTCCTTAAACCATTATGATCCTGAAAATTACTCTTTTTACACTGGATGAACTTATCAACAATCGTCCAATAGCTAGAGCCTGAGATGTTTTTAGACACTATAATTTAAGCTGCTCGACATTTTTATGGGCCTGTTATTTTGCTTGCATTCCTTCTGATAGTACAGGGCCCATCTGTGACTGATGCATTAGTTTCTCATAGCAGAGGTCATGTGACCGGATTCCCATGACATTTATGGGGCTCCAATTATTGTTTGATTAATGTAATGTTATGAAGTTTCTTATTTGTGATATCTTTGGAGGTTCTCATGTTGAATGGATTTGACAATTTTTCAGTCATTTTTGGAGATCACTTCCGATGCTTATCTTGACTACATAAAGGATTATGTGGTGGGAATTGGTCCTTGGAAAGACACAATTGTTCCTGTAGTGAATAATTATCTGCAAACACCAACAGATCTTGTTTCCAGAGCACATTCTCATGGCTTACAGGTACTTGTCTGGTGATCTACTTTTGCTCTCCTTTGTTTGCAGCATAAGCTGGGTAAAGCTTAGAACTCCTAAAACCTGTAATTGTAGGTTTTGACAGTTGAATGAAATGTGAGTTCCAATATAATGTGGCAAATATGTAGTCCATATTAGACTGTCATTCTGCCACATCAGATCGACCCAAAACTTGTGCTCATCTGTTTCATAATTCATTTAAATGTGTTTTCATGTTAAATTGTTACATCATGATGGTTTGTAGTGATTCTACAAATTGTTGAATTTTAGGATTTGAAACATGTTTGTTCCTTCTTCTTTTTTTTCAAGTATGGTCATTAACAGACCATAGTACTATGCAGCTGAAGTCATATTTGCGGGCCAGATTTTGTTAATAGTTGTATTAAAATAATGGCTTCACCTGTATAATCTTTTATCAAATTGAGTGGACTTATGGTTAGGAGTGCACAAGTATGAGGGTGTAAAACTCAACCCATCTACTCCTCAAACCCAGCTGATCCCACTATGAACAAGTTTAATTGAGTTGAGTTCATTTGATTAACAAATAATAATCTATATATAATTAAAAATATAAATTAGGTTAGCAGATATGTAAGAATCTGAAGCTTATACGAAATAATAAATTAAAATCAAGTTCAACTCTACGTTAAAATACTTGAAAAATGCAACAAACAAAACCAACACAAACTGCTGGACTAAAAGACCTGAAAGAAAATGATAATAGTGACTCTGATAGTGTTGCCCTTTAATGGAATGCTGAAAACTCTTTAGAAGTTTCATGCTCAAGGTGTAAAAGAAGTAGAGAAATGAATGTTGGGGTATGTGAAGTCCTACTTATGCAACATTTGGAGCTTAATTTACATTATTGAAGTTTCTTTTAAGAAGCCTTGTTAAATTCTTGGCATTAGTTTTTTCACATACCAGTTTCATGTTTGATTGGGATCAAATCACCTGTTCTCATTACTTTGTTCTATGAAAATCTATCCATTCAATAATTGTGATCCACATGCAGGTGCACCCGTACACTTTCCGAAACGAGAACTCATTATTACACTTCGATTTTCATGAAGACCCATATCAGGAATATGATTACTGGATTAACAAAGTAGGAGTTGATGGACTCTTCACAGACTTCACAGGCAGCCTCCACAACTTTCAGGAATGGACTTCACCTCTGTCAAAGGATGGTCATGATGATAAAACTGCATCCGAATTATTGAACAAAATATCATCCCTGATATCTTCATATAAGAATTGATGAAACGACAGATATTTTGTATCATCATCTTACATAGATAACATTTACGTAATTTCAGCATTTACACGCTCTCTTGTGCTCTTGAAGACACAATTGTCTCATACTCGTATGTTTCTGCAATAATGTTCTATTAGGTGATACTTTTAGCATGACATCATGCCCGTGGATTAGGTTAGAGGTTTGGAACTGTACTGACTGTCTGACTTCATCTTAAAATATGGGATCTGTAATGTCTATCAAGCACTATTGAACATTAACAATGTGAGAGTGTAAATCTTTAGTAATATGGTGTTGTTGTACATGTTGATTTTCATCATCATTATCATACTCAGTCTGAAGTTCCGTAGTGAAGCGGGGTTTGGGAAGGTCTGATAGTACGCAGCCTTATTCTTACATAGTAGAGAAGCTGTTTCCTGTAGACTCACATGTAGATGTGACAGAAAAATAGTGATGCAGGTTAAAAAAGTAAATAAGTAAAAATAGCATGCAAAATATTTAAATAAATAAAATTACAATAAATACATAAGAATAATAAATAATAATCCTAATAATAATAATGATGATGATGATAAAACTACTACTAATAAAAAACTCAATAAAAGGAGGATAATATAATAAGAATAATAATTAAAAAAACAGTAATGCCAATCGAAGGATGGGAGTGAGAGCGTCAAGAAATAGGGAAAGCAACACCGAAAATCTTACTTGTTGTTACCTCAACAGAAGTTACCTCAAGAACTAACCCTTTTTGACAGAAAAAGTAAAACAAGCAAAAACAACAGGTGCAATAAGGGCTAGTAGAAGAGCGATCCTGGGAGCAGAATCCCAGTTGAAAACCCAAACAAAGAAATGAACTATAACGCTTCGGCTCTAAGATTCATTTTGTGAAGATCAATAATCTTTTTAGATCATTCGTGAAAAGCACCATGTCAGACGGTGCTGTTAGAGTAGGATGTTATTCCCTTCAGTTGCATCCTAGAAGATAATATTCTGATGCAATCAGAAGTATTAAGGTGGTGTTGAGAAATCTACTCTCATGATGTATTTTTGATGCATGTGTTGTCATTTTGATTTTGATATTTTGTAATCCTCCATTAGGTAGAAGTTGTTGTAAATTCGTGGAGGAGCTTAAAAGATGAAAGTTTGGTGAACAAACTTCCTTAAATCACGGAAGTTTGGTTGACAAACTTTTTGACTAAAATGATGTATAAATATGATGGAAGTTTACAGAAATAAAGGTGAGAAGAACAAAAACGTTGTTCTTTGTTAAATATACGTTCTCTGCTCTATACATTCTCTGCTCTCTTCTTCTAGCTCTGCCAACAAATGGTATCAGAGCCTTTGATCTTAAAAGGCTGTGTGAGTGTTTGAGAGAAAACCAGCAAGAAAAAAAAAAAACCCCCACCATATAATCCATCTTTTTCTTCTACAATTTTCATGGCTTCCAGTAGTATTTCTTTTTCGCCTCCTTGCTTTAATGGTGAAAATTATCACTTCTGGGCTGTAAAAATGCAGGCTTACCTTCAAGGTCTTGCCTTGTGGGAATATGTAGAAGAAGAAAAAATAGTCCCTCCTCTGAGGCAAAATCCAACACTACAACAAATTAAACAACATGAAGAAGAAGCTGTCAAAGCTCCAAAGGCTTTGTCCTACATACATACTGCAATAACCGATTCTATCTTCACCAAGATTATAGCTTGCAAAACAGCACATGAAGCTTGGGTGAAGTTGAAGACTGAATTCCAAGGATCCGACAAGACAAGGCAGATGCAGATATACAATCTAAGGAAGGAGTTTCAGCTCTTGAGGATGACAGACTCAAAGAAGATAAATGGGTATGTTGATAGAGTTATAAACGTGGTAAACTAGATCAAGTTGTTGGGAGAGGAGTTGGAAGAAAAGAGAGTTGTGGAGAAAATTATGGTGACTCTTCCAGAAAAGTTTGAAGCAAAAATTTCCTCTCTTGAAGATTCTTGGGATATGTCACAAATCAAGCTAACAGAGCTAACAAATGCTTTGTATGCTTTTGAACAAAGGAAAGCATTTAGAGACGCAGAAGAACAGAAGGAAGAAAGAGAATTTGCAGCTGCTCACAGATATGGATCTCAACAATTTACAGCAGGTCAAAAATCAACACATGCACAAAGATCAAAGCCTCAAAAAGAAGGAACGAAAGGCCAAACAAATGACAAAGGAGGGAGGAATAAAAATTTCGGCAAAAGGAGAGGAAAGAGGTTTAACTATCCTCTTTGTCCTCATTGCAAGAAAGATAATCACGGTGAAAACTTCTGTTGGTGGAGACCTGGTGCACAATGTAAGATTTGTAATCAGTTTGTTCATACTGATAAAGTTTGTAAAACAAGGCAACAACCCCAAGCTCAGCCTGCTCAAGTCACTGAAGGCACTGATGAACCAGAGGCAAAGCTGTTTGCCACAACTGAAGTTGAAGAATGTGGAGTTTCAGCAGCGGCTAAAGAAGTATGGTTGGTCGACAGTGGTTGTACACATCATATGTCCTCACACCTGAGCAATTTCAAAGATTTGGACAAAAGTTATGCTTCAAAAGTTAGACTTGGCGATGGAAGACTTGTAGATGTTCAAGGCAAGGGAGATGTATTAGTCCAAACTATCTCAGGTACCAAAACAATCACTGATGTGTTATATGTTCCTGAGCTAGATCAATGTTTGCTTTCAGTTGGTCAGCTGTTAGACAATAATTATGCTCTAGTATTCAAAGATAAAACTTGTGAGATTAGTGATCCTACTGGTTTGAAGATGTTTTCAGTAAAAATGAACAAAAGAAGCTTTCCAGTAGATTGGGAAAGTATAAAAATTGAGTCTTGTTTCAGTCACAAGGAAGAGGCTTGTCTTTGGCATAAAAGATTGGGTCATGCTAATCTTAATTCTTTAAAACTACTTCAA
>JAOQMR010000007.1:11038142-11057883 GCA_027563865.1 Erythroxylum pelleterianum | reverse complement strand
GTTTCAGCACCGGGGCCCGCCGGGCCGGTAGGACCGACCCCGGCTGGACTGGACCTCTTAGTAATTATATATATATAATTAATTAAGTTAATTATATATATATATTTTAATGTTGGCTGCCATTGTCGTTGAAATCAAAAAGGGAAGAGATAAAAATGTTGAAAAGTCAACATTTAGCATTTTAAGGCATGTAATGATTAAATGCTTAATCACCCTCCACTTGGCTTCATCTTAGGCTAGCATTTTTAATAGTTAAAAATGAATATAAGATGGCTAAATTGGAGGGAGTTGCCGTCGATTTTATTAGGGTTTGAAGAGAAAGAGTAAGCTTAATATAGTTAAGTAAGTTTGAAGTGTTTCATTCTCTCTTCTTCCTTAAGGATTATCGATTTCTCTCTTCTCCAAGGCAAGGTTTCAACATCTGATCCAAGCTCTCCAGGACAGAGGTAGGCTCTAGCAGGCTTTATTCTGTTCTAGCTATTCCCGGGTCAAAAGTGTTTGATCCGGTTAGGTTTTCTGATCTCTGCGTGGATCACCTTTAGAGACAGTCTCTATTGGCTGTTAGGTTTGAGGTTTTCATACCGACACCTGGATCCTGGGTTTCGGGAAAGTCCCGGGAACAAAAATTTTTGTTTTCCGCTGCCTGAACATGTGATGTTCCTCCCGGGATTTTCCTACAGTCTTCCCATCCAATGATCTTGTCTTCAACCTATTTTGCAAATACACAGCTGTATAGCATGGTTCAGGCCAGAATTTTCTTGACACTTCCATTCCAACTAACATTGATCTAGCCATCTCCATTATGCTTCTATTCTTTCTCTCCGAGACACCATTTTGTTGTGGTGAATAAGCAATAGAAAATTGATGGTATATCCCTTCATTTTCAAGGTATTTCTTCAGCTCATTTGAAACATATTCACCTCCCCTATCACTTCTTAAACATCTCACCTTATGTCCACATTGACTTTCAGCTTCAGCTTTCCACATTTTAAACAATCCGAAAACTTGGTCTTTGGTTTTCATGAAGTAGATCCATGAATATCTTATTGCATCATCAATAAATTCCACATAATACTTGCTTCCTCCTGCTGATGTAGTTTTCATTGGAACACACACATCAGTGTGCACCAATTGGAGCCTTTCGGTTGCTCTCCAATCAATTGATGGAAAGGGCAATACATGGCTTTTTCCTTTTGCACAAGGTTCACACACACTCTTCTACTTGGAACACAAATGTGGCAATCCGAGAACCATCTCTTTCCTTTGCATATCAAGTACGTAATCAAGGCTTGCATGTCCAAATCTCCTATACCATAATAAAGTTAACTCATTCATTGGCATTGCAACAAATGCTCCTTCAACTTCAGTCATCTTCAACTTGAAAATTCTGTTCACCATGGGAATGCTAAGTATGAGCTCTCCTTTTGCATTAATGATCGTACACATCTCATCCTCAAAATTCACTTTGTATTTTTTCTCTAATAGCTAACCAACACTTATAAGGTTCTGATCTAGCTCGAGAATGTAGTAAACCTCTTCAAAAACATTATTTCCATCCTTGGTTCCTAACTTCACAGCCCCTTTCCAAGTAATTGGTAAAACTTCTCTATTTCCAATTCTAATTACAGCATTAACTCCTTCATTTTTGCTCACAAATCCCTCCTTCTTCTTTGTCATGTGGTTGGAGCAACCACTATCTATCAACCATTCACATTCCTTCTCCTTTTTCACTTCAGAAATGCACACACACTATCAGCAGCTACCATTTCCAAATCTGGGCAAGTTTCAGCTTCAGCTACAAACACATTCTCTTCGGTTATGGCTTGGTTTGATTGATTTTTGGTCTTTGAGGGTTCAGGTTGGATGCTTGACATGTTTGATGAGTTATTTTGGAAGGTTAAATGAGTTTGTGGTTGTGAATATAATGCTAAATCTGTCATCGGGTTTGTGATTTGAAAGTGCTGGTTTGATGGATTTGGCAAGGCTGTTTGAAGAATCTGGTGAGTTTGAGGTATTGAGCTGGACTGAGACATGTTTGGTTGAGTCATGTGAGGTTAGTATGCATAGGATTGAGGGATCAAAGAAGGTTGAGGCATTTGAGGTTGATACATATGTTGTTGAGGGGTTGGAAAAGTGCAAGGTTGAATTGGTTGGGGTAGCTGATAAGTTTATGGTTTTACAACAAAATGAGCTTGATGCATTTGTGATTCAGATACATGTTGGTAAGGTTGTGGTTGGGATGGTATCATGTTTGGTGAGGCATTGGTTCTTTGAAGAGGATGTATTGGGGGTGGCTCGTCAAAGAGTGAACTTTGAGGATTTTGATGCTCCTTCATCCATTTCTCATAATAAACCCTCCTAGTATGTCCTCTTTTCCTGCAAAAAATACACTCAACATTGTCATTCCAAAAGCAATCTTCAGCAGCATGGTTGTTCCTCCCACAAAACTTGCAATTTACAAACATTCTCATTCTACTCATCCTTGTTCCTCCTTGTATTCGGGTATCTTTATGACTAGGATATTGGTGTGAATTTTGGATGTTTTGGTAGGGCATTGGTGAGGCATATTGTGTTTGAGGATATGGCTGGTTCTTGTTTTGAGTGTAGGTATGAGTTTGATGAGGAATGTGATGGTTGTGAGGCTGATTTGGTGGATAGTTTTGTGCTGGAACTGTTTTGGAATCAAAAGAACTCTGGTTTTGTGTGTAGCTAGGTGGGTTTTCAGGTATTCTAAACCTTTCAGCTTTGAGGGCAAACACTTCCCCTTCTCTTCTACTCCTATGTCTTTCTTCATGCATCTCCAAAACATTGAAGACTTGCTCCAAAGAAACTGAATGTGGATCATTTATAAATTGCCACTCCAAAGGTGCTATGCTTTCTTCAAACCTTAATGGCAACCTACTCATAAATTTATCCACTAACCTTTCTGTGCTTGTGTTCTCCCCAAACTCCTTTAGCTGCTGCACCAAACTCAAGAATCGGCTCTTTGCTGTAGCTACATTTTCCTCATCCTTCATAGAAAAATTTTCAAAGCTCCTCAAAACCACTTGTTTCTTCAGCCTTAAAGTTTGAGCTGATCCCATATACTCCACTTTCAGCACATCCCACAACTCCTTGGCACTCCTACAGCTAGCATACCTCAGCAAAATTGTTTTACTCACAACAGATCTCAAGAAAACAAGTGCCCTAAAGTCTCTATCTCTATCTTGGTTTAATCTGGCCAAATCTAGTTGAGTTGTGATTCCAAGATCTCCAGCCACTCCATCTGTCACTACTTTCCAGCAATCACTAATCCTAAGACAATCCTCCACTCGAATAGCCCATACCTTATAATTTTCTCCAATCAACACAGGTATGTTAGCCTGTACATTTTGCAAGTTCATCATTGTTGGGTTCATACCTGTCATTGTTTGATTTGGTCCAGATTAAGTGAACCGTGAAGCTCTGATACCACTGTTGATGTTCAGCTGGAGGAGGGAAAGGCTTCAGCAAAGTTTGAACTTCAGATCAGTATCAAGTGCCAAGCCTCAATTGCTGGAAAAACAGAACCTGAAGTGGAAAGATGGCAGAAACTGAACTTTAACATCTGCATTTTGTGGACTGAAACAATTTTCTGAAATGGCAAGTTGAAGTAGCAGTGTATGTAACTAGAGTTCGAGAGATTAAAAAATCAGTATTTGTAAACATTGAATGTATGTAAACCAATAACTCAAGAAATGGATTTTTGCACTTTCAAATCTGCTTTTTCCACTCAAGAAACTTACTACTTAGCTCACTCTCCATTTCACACACTTGCAGCAACTCTCAATCAATGGTAATAACAAGAAAGGAAAATGAAATCAGATGAAAAAGAGAAGATGAAAATTTCAGAAAAATTGCAGCTATGTATTGTTTGTATTGATCTGGAAAATTGACGGTTTTGAGCTTTTTCAACTTAGCCCTTCACACCACTCATCATGCTCACATATGTAATAACACCAAATCAACAATAAGAACAAGGAAAAATTGCAGAAACTAATAAAGAGAAGAAAAATGAGATTTTTCACAAAAAAGTTGCTGCTTCTATTCATTCATATGAATCTGATGGGTTTTTTAGCTTTTTAACTTAGCTCTTCACACCTTTTTGATTACATCCAATGGCTCAAAATGAAACTAAAAACTAGCTAATAAGTAATCTTGACAAGTGATTATGTTGATTGGTACATTAACAAAAGCAAATGTTGGTTGGTACATCAACAAAAACTGACAAAGGGAATTTATTTATGATAAAGCTGCAGAAAAGTTAAAAAAAACAACCAAAAGATGCTTGAAAAGAATGGGTATCAAAAGCTAATGCTCAAATTTATTTATTCAAATGCCCATGTTACTTTGACTTTTCAATTTCTTCAGCATGCTGACTTGTAAACTTCAATCACTTCAGGTTTTTCTTGCTTTATACTAATTTCAGCAGCTGGTTTTTTTGCTGCACTTGCTGGTTACTTCCTTCCTGGTTACTTCCTTTTAAGTAACTAACTAGAACTTTCTATACTGTTGTGCTCTTCTTCAATCTGCATTTTCATTTTTCATTCTCTTCTCTGCCTTGTGCTTCAATCTTCTGATTTTCAACTTCATTTCCTTGATCCATGCATTGTTGAATTATGCTTAGGATCATCATCTTCAATTTCCACTTGCACTTGAGCTCCTTCATCTTTCCCTTCACCTTTCTCTTCTTCCTTACCTTCACTGCCATTGCCAATTCCTCTGCCAATTTTAAAACTTCAGGCTGCTCAAGATAAGTCAATTCAACAATTAACAGAAGGTCAGACTTCGGCCAGAAGTTAAAAACTCAAAGAAGGCTTAGATTATTGTTAAGACTTCCACATCCGTAAGCCATGAATCCAAATCAGTTGCCTCCTTCAGATCTTTGTTCAGGAACATATAAGGAAAAATCCCTATATTAAACTTATTGGTTCTTTTTAATTTATGGGGTATATTGTATATTTAAAAAAATCTTAATTATAATATTTGAGTTTTAAAAATTAAATTAAATATTTAAATTTACAATTTTTTTCAATCCTAGCCCGACGCTAGTATTTTCATTAACGACTGACTTAATTAAGTTTAACTAAATTAGGACATTTTGAGATTCAAACCCTTAAATCATAATGAGAAATTGGAGTGTTGATATTAGTGACAATCTTATGCCATCTTACTAGGACCAAACTCAACTAAATCCTTACATGGTTGTGTTTGATGTGGAAACAGTTTCCACGTTTGTAGTACCATGTATTGTATAGGATCACGCTATCCAATCCAAAAGCAGCATCTATAGTATACACTATCTTTGAGTTTGATGTACCGGATTCCTGTTCCATCCCAGAAAGAAATAATCCTAGTCAGTAGGCAGTTAGTTCTGCTAAAGCCGATCAACTACTCATATCCATTAAGCTTATTTCTCGCCATCCTCGGAATATTCTTGCTTTGTAGACTGACGTATACGCCTATTACTCTCTTAGTTCCACTCTTAATCGTAGTATGGCATTTATATATATGTATATGACCACCTCTCACTGTCAACACGCAACACACTCAGCTTCAGTAAGTTTGTTTGAGCCATGAATAAGGCTGTGACAAGTAAGTTAACTTTGCTTTTTGGGTTCTTCAGTTTTGAGTTATTCATTCACGTTGGATGACAATCCACACCCGGTTCCTTGTACTTTCCTTCTTATCTCCGTTAGTGTTGTGGTTTTCTGAAAGTAAGTAGAGGATGCCATTTACTGACAGCAGGCAGTTCTTCAGGAAAAGAGAAGATGATGGATCGATATGAATTCAATATCAAAGCACTGATATTGCACAATGGGGTCGTTTCAGATTTGATGCACGTTACTTTTAATCTTTTGTGTTATGGCCCTGGTAGACGAAGTCCACTGTTATAAAGCTCCATATCTATACTAATCAAATTTCCTATCATCTAATGACTAGATCCAACAGATTCTTTTTGCAGAATGTAGATGTTCATAAACTGGTTTTAACTTTTACGTAAAATAGAAGCCAAAAGTCCCATGTTCTGTTACTGTTACTGTTTGTGGATCATCGTTTTGATAAATTGTATGCATTATACAGCAGGTTATATTGCAGTCTTAGTTGTATTGCTCGCTTTCACGTGTGTTGCAAGGCCATTGTATCCTCTTCCTAGTTATAAATACCGCGGCAACAAAAAACCTCTGCAGATTTCTCGTCCTTACAATATTGCACATCGTGGGTCAAATGGGGAGATTCCCGAAGAAACTGCTGCTTCATACATGGTGCTCCCCTCTACGATCCTTTATTACATTTTTGGATTGGCTGATACTTCAACAGAGACTAAATTCCATGAAGATAAGTTTAATCCATATATGCTTTCTGCGATAACTAATAGCTTCTTTGTTGCAGAGGGCTATTGAAGAGGGAGCAGACTTCATAGAAACAGATATTTTATCCTCCAAAGATGGTGTCCTGATGTGCTCTCATGATGTCATCCTTGATGACACCACAGACATTGCTGAGCGCAAGGAGTTTGCAGATCGTAAAAGAACCTGTGAAGTACAAGGAGTCAACATGACCGGCTTTTTCATTGGTAAGAATCCTTGGTCAAGTCGTTGGGTGCTCATGTGTATTCTGCCAAATTCTCATGTACGCGGTAGAGAGAATTTTGAAAAACTACTCTTCAATCCCCTACAGTTGATTTCACTCTCAAGGAACTGAAGACATTAAGGTTGAAGAACCGTTACGGCGTCCGGGATCCACAGTATAATGGTTCGTGTAGACTTCATTTCCTTTCATCCCTGAGTTTATATTTCACTTACCACCCCGAACTATCTACTGATTGTAGTCATCTATAATTCTTGGGTCGTAGATAATGTACAAGCCTCATAATTCTCCAGCAAGTTAAAGATACAAACTTGTTCAGAACAGGAAGCTAAGCTTGTGCCATTGTGGGTGAAGCTTTCTGAATGTCTGAAAAGCCACATTTATAAGTGAAAATTGCATTTTCATAGGAATCATATGCACTTAGCATTCTATTTGTGATCCTAATTGAGAGCTATTACAAACTTTATCATTAAACTTTCAGTAGGCTTGACTACACCTGCATAACCCATACTGCATAAACTTTATCATTAAAGACAAAGGAGCCTTGCTGAAAATGACAAGTTGATGTTTGATTTGCTCCTTGGCTTAAATCTTAATCACACAGATCCATATTATTCCCCTATATAAGGATCTTGGTGTAGAAAGATGAAGGGAAACTTTTCAGCATAGCATGATTGAGTAGAAGCAAATTCAATTAATTACATTTGCTCTGCATAAGAAACTAGCAACTATTGTTAAGTTTATAATGTAGAAAGCTGAGTATATTCTCTTGATTTATCCCTCTTCAGGAATCTTTCCTATGATCACTTTTGAAGAGTTCATATCGATTGCACTGGACGCACCAAGAGTTGTTGGGATATATCCAGAGATGAAAAATCCAGTTTTTATTAACCAGAATGTAAGAAGGTTTTTGTTATATTATAGCAAAAAGTATGGTTAAGCAGTAAGATTCACTGGTCTTATTGGATTGCCTGCCTGTTGTAGGATTCCCTCTACTAATTTTGATGCTAGAACCACTTTGTGATAGAAAATCCCCCCTCTAAATTAAGTCAGGATGAGAACACTGGTTTGGAAGGGTATTACATCAACATAAAACTTCCTAGGATGACTTTATTCAATGTGCTAACTGATGTACATAGCTCTTTGACATGGAACTAAAATGACTGAGTCCATGTCACAAACATGCAATGATATGGGGCTTAGGATGTGCTTTATCACTTAAGTTTGGTAATCCGCGAGCTATATTCTTATAGAACACTCATACATCCTCTACCTTTGGGCTGTACCAACTATAGGTGAAATGGCCTTCTGGTAAAAAGTATGAAGACAAGTTTGTGGAGATGCTTCAGAAATATGGATACAAAGGTCAATATATGTCCAACGACTGGTTGAAGCAACCTGTTTTCATACAGTCCTTTGCTTCAACTTCTCTTGTGTACATATCAAGTCTCACAGACCTGCCAAAAGTCTTCTTGATTGATGACGTCAATATTCGGACAGAAGACACTAATCAGGTTACTGCCCTAACTCTAAGGCTATCAATTACTTCTTTTAAGTTCTTTTGAGGACATTCTTAAACCAGTTTGGTTCTAACCAAAGGACCGTGCATTAATTTGATGATATGCAGTCCTATGAGGAAATCACTTCTGATGCTTTTCTGGACTATATTAAGAATTATGTGGTGGGTATTGGACCTTGGAAGGACACAGTCGTTCCTGTGAGGAACAATTACTTGCAATTTCCTACTGATCTTGTTGCTAGAGCACATGCCCATAACCTACAGGTAACTTGTCTTCTAAGCAACAGATAACATTACAGTTATTGCAGTCTAGTGCATGACAAGAAGGCAATGCCTTCTTTTCTTTTCAGTTGAACATTTTATGATTAAGTGAATGCCTTCACTCACAAATTATCTCATGTTTTCAATACCATGGCCTTGGACAAGCAAGTCTTTGAAGCCTTAGGGTAGAGAAAATGGCAATTAGAGGCAACTTGCTAAATGTAAATGAGATGTTTGAGGGTGGCAGAAGCAGGCTTTCCCTTTAAACTAACTAGTGCAATTGCTCAACTTTTGGACTTTGTACAGATCAGTGTTGGACAATGACAATAACAAGTGTTAGTATTCAACTGGAAACAACTTAATCGCACTAATCAACTGCTTGCTTCTTGCAGCTGTATGAGATATTGCCATTAGTAAAATATGCAGTCACCTGAAACTCTGGCAATCTCATTCCACATATTGTAATGGATGTGGTAGAATGATCAACATTCTTTTTCCTGCAACAATCATGAGTAGCAAAATTACTTTCATGAAAAAGAAACATACCATTTCGTTCTCCATACTTTGACATCATCTTCATTGCAAAATTCTTGAACCCATCTCAACTGCTTCAGTTCTAATTTATAAATGTAGGTTTTTTGAGTGTTAATTAATTTCCTTAAAAGCTAATCAAGATTATGTTTGAGTTCAGGTGCACCCTTACACTTACCGGAACGAGAATTCATTCTTGCACTATGACTTCCATCAAGATCCGTATGCAGAATACAATTACTGGATTAACAAGATAGGTGTAGATGGACTTTTTACGGACTTCCCAGGAAGCTTACATGAATTTCAAGAATGGACAGCACCTCACTCTGCCAGTCATACTGCTGAGAGTACATCCAAGTTGTTGCAACAACTAGCATCGTTGCTTTCTTCTCACAAAAATGGATGAGGATTGATTTCTCATATCACCATGTTTATACCTACTTTCATGCCCCAACTTTTCTTAGTTCCTCAGTTTTGCGCATTCTTAAACTGAACGCCAGGAATAATAGATTGCAATTATTAGGCCCTTGAATATATCAATATAGTCTCTCTTTGCCACTTCTTTCTCTTTTCTCATAGGAAAAAGAATGTAAATGATGAACTATCTTTTAATTTTCCTTTTATGTCCTCTTGGGAAGAAAATAAGGGAATCAAATGGTCTCCTTTCTGCTCCTTGCTTGAATTTGACATTGCAATAATGCTTGTAATCAGACCAGAAACTACAAAATCCCAAGTCAAATGCTTACAGTGCCTTCCAAAGCAACTGAAGAACCAAAAGTTGATCTTAGAAATGTAGGCAAACTTGGAGTTAAAAACATGATTCTTCCAAGGTAATATTGTTCTTCATAGACGTTGAATCAAGTCAAGCACAGTCTATAGCTCAATTAGGCCTAGCATAATCCACCATTGAATTCATCTGCAGAACCAATTACTTCGATTTGATAGCTCATTGTTCACAACTTCCCCAACAGGTTAAGGTTACTTTTATTTGTCATTTTACGGACAAGTTTCAACCTTGCGTATTTGTGGGAGTGAGGCTGTATAGTGTAGATAACCATGTTGTTCAGAGATTTAACTCAGACAATAGGCATATCTTTGACCCCAAAAAAAAAACCAAAAGTATAGAGATCCACGTACTGGAAAGTTTCATCAGAATTGACCAAAGATAGCAACAGCCAGAGAAGCATAGTAACAAAAGCTAGCAACATATAACAATTGGGTAAGCTTTAGAAATGAGAAGAAAAGCTGTATCAAGGCCTAAAACATACATTACTGATGATAGTTATCTACCAAAAGGGAAAGAACCATACTAAAATATATTTAACTAGCCCTCCTAATGGGAACCTTTTATCTTAGAAATCTCTTCAAGTAAATATCTAGATTCAGCAGCAAAATCAACAGGAGCAACAGCTCTAACTGTTATTCTTTGCCTCTTCTCATTATTGTATTCATTCTGAGAAACGGCAACCCTAAAAAGATAGTGATTCCAAGTGACCTGTTTCAGCTTCATTTGATATGGAGTCCCTTCTTCCTGAAACCCACAAAAGAAACTTGACTTAGAAACTAATTTCTATTGGAGTTTATCCTCATCCATTTAAGTTGAACAATTTATCCTACTTGGCAATTTACCTGTGATTTCAATATATCAAGTTCATCAGCAGAGCAACCAATGATCTTCTCAGCTTCTTCGTTAAAAGCAGAAACAAAACCTTCCCCACCTGAATCCGATATTCGAACTACCAAGATATACCTATAAAGGGGGAAAAAAAAAGAAGATATTTTGCATCAAGCAAATTCCTGAAAGTACTTAGATCTACTAAATTCATTTACTTCTAGCTTCTCACCTGAGGCTGCAATCTGCATCATTCTTCTGGCACCCTTCACACCAATATCCACCTCCAATTGCATCAGTCACTTTTCTGTTGCATGTCTTGCAAGCTCGGTACCACATAGTCTGATCAGGTTTGATGAAGCTTATATACGCCCTAACACTGAAGAATGCAGGCTGTACAAGACATGCAAATTCACTCTTAGAGATTCCAAGACACTCTTCATAAATCAAAGAAACTCGCATATAAAAGATAACCTAATAGACAAAGCCCACACTTGAAAGAATAGCCCTAGTACACTTGAAAGGACAGGTCTCCAATTAGTAAGTATTATGCATTTACAAGTCAAATACGGTTAAAAGAGATAAATTGAGCCATTTTTCCTTTTTACGTAAAAAGAGTGATAAAACACATACCTTATCACTGCCCAAGGATGGATCTGATGTGATGCGGGACATAGAAACCCTATCAGTGTACATTGACCAAGTCCCACTCTTGGTTGAAGGGCTCAAACCAGAGCCAACAGAAGCCATTGATGTCAATTTACCTTCAGAATCATACCTAAAGGAGGAAAATTTAAACTTCAGAATAACTTAAGAAAAATATAAAGGTTAACATGCAATAGCTTGCATAGTTGCATGATGAAAAGATGTACCAGCATCTCAGCTTCTTTGCTTCAGGAATCTCTGGGTCAACTTGCAGTATGCTTCTGGGAAGCGTGGATAAAGAAACACCTGAAGAAAAAGAAGACGGAATAGTTGATAAAAAACAGGCACCATTTAAATTTCATAATACATATGCCATAAATCCTAAGATTAAATTACTATGATTATATTTAAGATTACCTTGAAAGTCTCCAACCTTAAGGGATTTAATTGCAATTATGGGAGACTTATCAGCAATATCAAACAGTTCCTGCCCCGCATTGGTAGCTAGATCATTCCATAATGAGACGACAACAGTCTTCTTCCTAAATTGCATAAACATTTTATTTCAGTACAATATTAGCAAACAACACAATGTACAAAAGGCCATACTTACGTCTGATCAGCAATAGTTATATCACGCTTTGGAACTGTCTCATTGTTACTCTTCCTCCGGATGCTTACAGATGGAGAAACACTTTGAACAACTCCAATCACATCTGACCATTGTCCCAAGAATGACGTCACCAAACAGATGAAAAAGAAAAACTTTATATCCTTAACAAAACACTGCCAACTTTCTTACCAACAAGCTCCTTTGAGTTAATATAGGGACCCAGTTCGTCAATTGGTACAAAGTTGAATTTTGTTTCAGGAATAAAAGCTGCTTCGCTGCTGGCTTCTTCCACTTCAGAGTTCTCATTCAAAGTCATCTCATAATCATTTTTCACTGTTTTAAATTGCTTGTTAGCAACTTTTAGTGTTCCTTTAGATATGTAGTAAACTTTCCCCAATTCAAACTTTTCATAGAATTTCCTTGCAGCCTCATTGAACATTGTTGCTTGTATCTGTGTACCCTGAACATTTCATATTTCTTTATCATATCAGTAACCAAATCACTCAATAAAGTTATATATATATTAAAAAAAAAAACCATAAATGTGTCAAACTAAGTACCAACTTACATCTTCATCGGTTAACTCAACATTGAAAACACATCCTTCTCCCCGCACATTCTTATAGGTTCGCATACTCCCTTTGTTTGTAACACGAACCTTAATTGTCCAATTCCCTTGGTAAGGATTCAAGGAAACAAGAGAGTGTACTCTTCGTGTCATGGCCATTCGTGCAGCTGGAGCCATACTGTTATAAAAGCATAGAACATAAATACACATTGTCCATTCTACAAAGCACATACAAGACTAAACAGCCAAAAAATGCCAGACAAATACATAAGACAAAATCGCAAATGATCAACAGGAAACATCTAAAATATGGTCTCAGATCAAACAAACCAACTTACTTGCTTCGCTGCTCCTTGACAATTTGGGCAGCAGATTTAGTAACAACTTCGTCCTTCGGTTGCAAAACTAGAGCTCTGTCTCCTTCCTCTGGAACCTCATTTTTAGCATCTCTTTCTTCCTTTGGCTTCAATAAAATTCCTGCTTCCTTCTTGACTTCATCCTTTATCTCCACTTCAAGTGCAGGAGAAACAGCTTCACATTTGGTTATAATAAGATACCTGCGACAATAAGAAAGTTAACAGTCAGATACTTTATAAAAACTGAACAATGCCCAAAGAGGTGCACCATGAGTATCTACTTCTCTGATTTGCTGGGAATTTCATTGACAGTGTAGTCAACAACACGAATTAAACCCAGGTTCTGAATATTCCCAGAGATGACCTCAGAGGTGAGACGGGAGCTAAAAATTGCTTTGATCTTCATCTTTCCATCACTTGCATTAAATCTGGAATATCAGGAATAACTACTTCAATAAAAAAAAACACACAACAATAAAACACTAAAAGAAAATAAATACAGAGACGTGCATATGAACATACCCGTAAGATTTGCCTTTGGGCTCGAGATTGGTAACTTGAACAATGATCTCCGGAAGATCAGAGGGAGAATCAGGGTTTGGAATCGACAGCAACGTTGACACAGCATTTGGGCTCACCATTTTCCCCATTTCTCTAAATCGCTGCATTCGTTCTAAACTAGGGCTATCAACAAAGTTCCCTTCTCTTGCAAACTCAGCCGCAGTACAAGAAGAGAGAAAACGGGTGTAAGGAGGTAGGAGAAAAGAGACAGCTGAAGGCCATATTTAAAATGGTTAGGGGTTTTGGCGCCACTTCTTTGGGTTTCTAAGTCTCTTTTTAGCGGTAAACAAATTCCAAATCAAACATTTTGACATTTTGGGTTGCGCCAAACTTATTAACCGAGCTTCTTTGAAAATTGCAGATGAGGTTACTGTTTTGACCCCATGACTATATTATGTTACGAGTTTACCAGACTTCTAAGCAGTTGGGCTAACTCCTCGTAGCAATGTTGCGAATACTATACCGGATTTAGTATAGATTGAGTTTTGATACAATACTATATCGATACTGGTCAATACTAGATATCGTTTCGGTTAAATTTTTAAATTTATGAAATAGTCCCTAAATTTTTTTAGCAATTGTAAAATAGTTTATTGTCATATTGTACAGTTGTACTGTGTACTTTATAAATTTGTATTAACCTTATTTCTAAAAATCATAATAATAAATCATAACCACAATTAATATGAAATAACAATCATTTTCAAATATTTCACATATAAATAATAACCACAATTAATGTGAAAAAAGACAATTATCATCGTACAAATATAAAATTAAGAATAACATAAAGTATTTAAAATATTACAATTTTATCATATAATAAATAATAATTACATCAAAAGTTCAAAATATCAAAAAAAAATCCTTAACTTTCAAACTATTACAATTTACTATAAGAGTTCCGTGATGAGAAACCAACTAAGTAAAAGTGAAACTTGTAACAAAAACATTTACAATTACATTATATATATAGAATTTAACATATACAACAAATATAAGTTAAATTAAAAGAAGAGGAAAAACAAAAACTTGGAACTTAATTCAATTATCTACGGAGGATATTCGTTATAACTACAGTGACCTTAGGTCGTTGCACTCACACATTGACTTAAAAATTTAAATTGCAAACCTTTGCAATTCTAAAATACCACTTCCGAATTGATACCACCAAGAAATTGTAAATTGTAAGATAACAAAAGTATTGTTACAAATAAAATAAAGTGATAATTAATTTCTAACAAATGAGAAAAAAGAAACAACTAATACCTTGAGAAAGTTTTGTTATTTGTCGAATAGTAATCGACAATCCAAAATCTCCATAATACAACTTATAAAGCTCTATTTGTGAGCATAAAAGATCTTGCATCATTTCATGGCCAACAATTATTGTAATAGTGAATAATATTATTCTATTGACTTCAACTTTCTTTGTAAAATCTGGTCTAAAATATACATTAGGATTCAAAAATGCCCCAGCTGCAAATAAAGGAGAAGAAAGTTGTTTTTTTCCCATCTCTTATTGATAATTGAAGGATACAGTGCATACAAAGAAGACATATGTTTCAGATTGGCCTTGATTACTTCCTTTACTTTACTATCAGCCAAGCGAAGTACCCTCACCAAAGGATCACAAACTCGGATAACAAATTGACATTAAGACCAAAATTCTCTATCTTCCAGTATAATATTATAAACCTCCACTCCAGCATTAAACCTAACATACTGAGATGCAATTCACTTATCACTTGTAAACATTTGTCTGAACTCTTTCTTCATCGAAACAAAAGATTGAAGTGATAAGAAATTTGTGGCAAATCTTGTCACGGTAGAATGACACAAATTTCTACCATTGGTAATTCTTTCTCATCAAATTCAAAAAACATGCACCATTATAAATAAACTTGGTCACCTTTTTTACTTTCTGCATAGTCTCATCAATAATAGGAAAATACCTAGGATCCGCTATATTCTTCAGCATTAGGTCAATGCAATGTGCAGCATAAAGGAGTCCAAAAAAAGAATTATACGTACTCTATAACCTTCTTCTCGCTGTTTTATAAGCGGAATCATTGTCAGTAATAAGCTGAATAATGTTTTATGGCCCTACTTCTTTCATAACTTCATTAATATCGCAAAAAAAGTCTCAACATTCCTAATAAGGCCATATGCATCAATAGATTTCAAAAACATATAATCATTTATAGAATAAACCAAAAAATTGATATTAGGTTCTTGTCTCTTATTTGCCCAACTATCACACATAATTGAACATTCATAAATAGCCTAATTCACTTTTCTTTCTGCCAAATAACTTCTAATTTCAGAAACATGACAAAAGTCAGTAATTTACCTTTTAAGTCATCAAACGAAGGAGCTTTGTATCCCGGATCGTAAGAGGCTATTGCATCCACTATAGATTGATAATAGTAAGACTATGAAGCATTGAATGATGAACCTATATCATACCACCATTTAGCTACTATTATATCAACATTATGAGCCACTTCTCTTGATTACATTGCATTACGAATTGAAGGTTGGGCTCTAGGAGTTGTTTGTGGTATAAAAAAAGTAATCACCTGCCTTCTTCTTTTCCTAGCATCAAGTGCAGGTGTAACATTATCTTCTTGTTGGGACTGAGAAGGAACACTATGACTACCACTACCACAATCATTGTCACCTTCAACATTTTCACAATCATCACGAAAACTAGCAAATGAAGTTTTACTACCAATTTTAAAATTCAACCTTTCCCTTCTATCTTTCTCATGGTAATCTTCTTCAAGCAAAGTTTTCATCTACCACTTCACATCATAACTTACTTTTTTACATGGTTTCACATCTCCTTTAACCCCAGTTAAATGCTTATTTAATTAGGTTATTCCTTCACCTTTCAAATGCTTGTTACAAAACAAGCAAATAGTATGGTTCCTCATACCGGGAATCAACGCAGCATGAGCCCAAGCTGGATCAATGTATCTTCCTAAAGTGGTTTGATTAGGAGTATTGAACTTCTTCCATTTATCTATAAAATAAAAGCATGCATATATCAAAATAAAGAACAAATAATTTCATTACACAAATACGCATGTCCATCTTATATAATATAATTCATACATCATACACAATTCAATTCCATCAAACACAATTCACCATAAGTCAAAAACTAATAATTCAATTATTCAACAAACATAATTACATAAAACATGCATAAACAATTTATATTTCCAAGAATCACAAAACATGCATAAACAATTTCTAACATTTTCCAACAATTTCAATTCAACCATTACAAAACATACATAAACAATTTTCATTTCCAACAATTTCCATTCCCAATAATTTTCAATAATTCCATTTCCAACAAATTCGAACAATTTCAATTCAAAGTTTCAACATCACAAAACATATATAAACAATTTTCATTTCCAAATTTCCAACAATTTTATTTCCACACCCAACAATTTCAACCATCACGAATTCACAATTCACAAAATAATGAAATATACATAAACAATTTCAAATTTCAACAATTTCTAACAATTTTCATTTCTTAATTTCAACAATTTCTAACAATTTCATTTATAAAATTTTCTAACAATTTCAATTCAACCATTGCAAAACATACATAAACAATTTTCATTTCTAACATTTTTCCATTCCCAATAATTGCCAACAATTTTGAACAATTTCAATTCAAATTTTCAAAAATCACAAAACATACATAAACAATTTCCATTTCCAAATTTCCAACAATTTCATTTCCAACAACCAACAATTTCAACCATCACAAATTCACAGTTTACAAAATAATGAAATATACATAAACAATTTCAATTTTCAACAATTTCTAACAATTTTTCATTTCTTAATTTCAACAATTTCTAACAATTTCATTTATAATATTTTCCAACAATTTCAATTCAACCATTACAAAACATACATAAACAATTTCTATTTCCAACATTTTCCATTCCCAATAATTTCGAACAATTTCGAACAATTTCGAACAATTTCAATTCAAAATTTCAAACATCACAAAACATACATAAACAATTTCCATTTCCAAATTTCTAACAATTTCATTTCCAACAACCAACAATTTCAACCATCACAAATTCGCAATTCACAAAATAATGAAATATAGATAAACAATTTCAATTTTCAACAATTTCTAACAATTTTCATTTCTTAGTTTCAACAATTTCCAACAATTTCAAGTCATCCATTACAAAACATACATAAACAATTTCCATTTCCAACATTGTCCATTCCCAATAATTTTCAACAATTCCATTTCAACAATTTTAAACAATTTTAATTCAAAATTTCAAACATCACAAAACATATATAAACAATTTCTATTTCCAAATTTCCAACAATTTTTTTCCAACAACTAACAATTTATTTCCAACAACCAACAATTTCAACCATCACAAATTCATTTCCAACAATTTCAATTCAACAATTACAAAAACATACATAAACAATTTTCATTTCCAATAATTTCCAACAATTTTTATTCCAATAATTTCCAACATTTTTCATCACAAAACATACCAACAATTTCCTTCACAAAACATAGATAAATAACCAAATACAATTAATTTGTTCTTCAACATACATAAACAATTTTCATTTCCAATAATTTCCAACAATTTTCATCACAAAACATACCAATAATTTCTAACAATTTCCATCACAAAACATACACAAATAATCAAATATAATGATTTTTTCAAATTTAAGGGCAAAAAACACACCCAAAAAATCAAAAAATCTATTTCAGTTTTTTTAGATCTAGCATCGAGAGGGCAGTGGTGGGCTGGTGGGTGGCATCAGGAGGTTGTTGGGGGTGCTATGGTGATCACTGGACGACTAGAGAGGGAATGGTGGCAACTGGCGATGATGGTGAAGAAGAGAGAGAGAGAGAGTGAGAGTGTGAGAGAGAAACTAACGAGAGGAAGAAGAAGGAGAATGTCGGGTGTGGTGTGGGAGGGAGGGGGTGAGTGAGAGAGAGTGATCTTTTGAATAAAAGAGAGAGTGAGAGTGTGAGTTTGTGAGAGAGAAAATGAAAGAGAAAACAAAATGAAGAAAATGCAACAGTTTGTAGGGAAAGGAAAAGAGTTTTTTTTTTTTGCAAAAATACCCTTGAATTTTTAAAATTTCCAATATGGCTAGTATTTGACCGATATTTTAATACTGGTCGATACCGACCTGTACCAACCGAAGCAAGTCGATACGCAAGGCCGATATCAGAACATTAATTTTTGTATTGTTTATCAGCCGGTACAATACAAAAATCCAAACTTTACCTTAAAGTGATTTTGGTCTATCTTTTTTGCTTTCATTAGACCATGAAGCAATGATTATTAATTAAATCAAATTGAGTCAAGCTAAAATCCAAAAACAAATATATTTGTTGAGTTTAGTCGCATTTGATGAAGGATCACATTAAACATTTCTCTGAGGTTAATGCCAAACTTTTTACAAAAGAAATAGTGGGATCTGGCTTTTGTTTCAAATGGCAATAGTTTTAAAGATAAAATCTATAAATTTTGTTATTTCACTCATTTACTAAAAGAAATTTTGTAATAAAAATTATAGACAATTATGTTAATGATTTTGGTAGGTCTTCCTTCTCATCTCATTTGGTTTAAAGTCCATTGGTTGGTCAGCCTCATTACTGTCCCTATTATAAGATTTTGTTGATAGTATGTTGAACCTCCCTGACAGTATATGCATTATCCATCTACAAGGATTTTCATAAGGCTAATGTTTTTCCAATCCTTTCTAGAAGGAAATGATGATAATTAAGGAATCGAGGTAGAGATTTAAGTGAATTCAAAGTTGAACTCTCTCATATTCTAAAAAAGTCTTGCCTAACATTGTATTATCTCAAACTAAGTTACTGAGTCATAAGCTTTGCATTAGTTGTTGAAAAAATAGGTTTTCCAACCATTAAAATTTTTCTATTGATCCTATGAGAAGCATTTGACACCATTGATTGTGTTTTTCAATGTAAAGGAGAAAGTAAAACACTTTTTTTATTACATCAATGTCCTATATAAGTACATCATCTAAAATAGATTGTGTGACTGCAAAGATATGTCATACTTGTATAGGAGTGTAATGGTGGTAACTTGAATTTTGATAATACAGGTTTGAGTAATACAATCTCAGTGAACGATGTAATTAGATCAACACATATTGGTTTTTAATTTTGCTCTTATAACACATTAGGAGAAGCAAGTCTATAGTGATGTATTGTGGGTGAGGTTATATAATTACTTTGAGTATTAGACCTTTAATGACTTAGGAGTTTGCCACTGTAACACCCAAATACCCCCTGGGAGGATACATGGAGCCACCCAAGACAAAACAATTCAAACCATACATCACACTGATTTATTTTATTTCGTAGCTCAAATTCACACACATATCTTACATATCAGAATTTCAG
>JAOQMR010000007.1:11021003-11038042 GCA_027563865.1 Erythroxylum pelleterianum | reverse complement strand
ATACTAAATACGTCACCAACAATTTCTAAAAATCATTGAAGTATCCAAAAATTACTAAAATTATATTAATATTGTCCAAATCAATCCGAAGTGTCATTAAACCAATGTACCCGGAAAATGCCATGAATGCATGCCAAAATATTGATGCCAATATGCACATAACAAGTATAAACGTACTAAATGTCCGTAATCATCTAACCCCTAATTTGAGGCGTTACATTTATGAAGACTAGACCAATATATATAAACATATTGGGCACATTTTTTATGTTGAACTTCTAGTAATAGATTGTTTAATACATCTCTTAAACCCTAATAACCAATGAAAAAAGTAATGTAAATAGAACAATTTAAAGCATACTAAGAATTGAACATTACATATGTTAAAAAAAAAGAATTGAACATTACATGTACGAATAGTTATAGTTTATCTTTTGTTGATCGCTTACAGAAGTTCATGCATTCCCACTTATGTTTAGATCTTCAATAATAATATTCAAAAATCAATGCCAATATTGGTAACTCTTTCCCTCAACTGTAACCTAAGATATAAAGAACATTTGATTATTTTCATTATGACCAATTGTTGCTAATAAAGTATCTTCAAGAAATGTCTTCAACAAACATCCATCTAGTCTATTTATTTTCCTATAACCACTAAGAAAAAGCATAATTCAATGTATTAAATCCCATATAAATCCTCCTAAACACTAGTTGTTCAAATTTTCATTATGTTCAGTTTGAATAATGAATTGTCCATTTTTATCGATCCATCTTAACTCTTTTCAATAAGACTATAACTTTGCATAATGACCTTCCATAGATTCTTGTAGTACCATAAAAGTTTCCCATTTAGCCTTATAGCATTGAAATTTTGTCACCTTTAATGTATACTTTCGCTGAAGATTATCCATCATCTCACTAATTAGCCAATTGGGGTTTCTCTAAAATTTGTGTAAAAGTTCCTTTGCTATCCATTTCCTGCTAACTTGCTTGTTTCTTTACACTTTCTTGCAACTATGCTTGTTTTCTAATATCTTAATAGTAAATTTTTTCCCATTTGTAATCGAGCTAGCATATACATTAAATGGACATTGTGGCTTACAAACAAATTTCATTCTCACACTATATCTCACCATTGAAAATTCATAACTATTTGTAATTGCATAATTTCTAATTGCTTCCCTGAATTGCATCTCATTTTTAAACTTTAAGCCAATTTCAAACTATAATTCATTCATATCCACTTTTGGATTAAACACAATGTATTTCTTCGTTTTGACAAAAGCCTAGCACCATTTATCATCATTATAAACTGGTGATTAAACTTCAACATCATTATGATCATGTTCACTAAACCAACCATGTGAATTTCCTTAATGTCTTTGTGATTTTTTTTGAATAAGTAGCCTCTTCATTGCAATGTTTTCCATCGCTTCGAACCACATCAACAATATTGCCATATTTAAACCCACTACATACCTTCTTGGCGTATTTCTTCTCATGTACTCTCACAATAACATATTCTTCATCTTCAATTACACATAGCTCATCTTCAACTGAATCATTTCCAAATTCACTTATTTATATAATATTATAATATTCATTATCTTATTTCACTTGAACTTAGAACAACCTAACTTTATTCATACTTATATTCTATTTTATACTAGTTTCTCAATTATTGCCAATATCATAATCAAATTCTTCATCATCTATTATAGGATTCTCATAACCATGCTCGTAATAGGCTTCAAGATTGACGTAGTTCAATTCTTACATGCATTTGAGCATTGCCAACATTTCCTTATCATTGTGTAAGCTTAAATCTTTTAAACATCTCATTAACTCTTTAGAAAATTTCTAAAACATAGATACTACTATATGTCCTTTAATCTTTGACACTCTTTTTAAAACTAAGTTCATCAACACTTTAAACCCACTACGTACCTTCTTGGCGTATTTCTTCTCATGTACTCTCACAGTAACATATTCTTCATCTTCAATTACACATATCTCATCTTCAACTGAATCATTTCCAAATTCACTTATTTGTATAATATTATAATATTTATTATCTTATTTCACCTGAACTTAGAACAACCTAACTTTTTTCATACTTATATTCTGTTTTGTATTAGTTTCTCAATTATTGCCAATATCATAATCAAATTCTTCATCTATTATAGGATTCTCATAACCATGCTCGTAATAAACTTCAACATTGACGTAGTTCAATTCTTACGTGCGTTTGAGCATTGCCAACACTTCCTTATCATTATGTAAGCTTAATCTTTTACACTCCTTTTAAAACTGACATACTAAGTTCATCAACATCTATATCCTTCTTTCTTTTGATTTTACCCTCAACATAGCTATCATTGTCATTTCTTTCTAACACCCCACCATAATGAAATTTAAAATTTACCATCATTTGTATTAAAAATAATTGTAGCATTAGTTTTTAATATAACATATTAAAGTGGTGATAACTACATCATCTTCTTTTATAATATTGCAAATTTATAAAGGAATTATATCTATAAGGAAGCATGATTCAAATAACCCCCAAGTCCTAGAGCATAAATAAAATGAGGAAGGTTATGCAAGTGGAAATAAGAATAAGCCAACACCAAAAGAGTAATATATGTAAAAGTTGTATGTTTGTTAACTTCCAACATCATTGGTTTAACATGATAATGTAAAAGACTGATTTTGAATCTGCATATGCTAGGCACTAAATATTTGGAAAGCTAGAGCAATTATGGTTATCCTCTATACAGAAGTTCGACAAACACTTGAACATTAATGAAATATGAACTTCAAAGAGATTCTAACTTAAACAAGGGAATAAAAGAAAAATGATTAATTGATATAAATATCCTTTCGGAGGCCAAAATTGAGCAATGAAATGGAAAAATTGCAAATTAAAAAAATTAAGATGTCTTAATTGATAAGTTGATCCACAATGACAGTGAAATGTGAAAATTTCAAATTTGAGAATAAGAAATTAACATCGATAATTGGAACACAAATCTCTTACAAATTATAGCAGAGGAAGACAACAAATCCCTTGACAAAGTTGGATACTTTAGAGGAATAGATGTGATAGAAAAACAAATGCAAGAGGATCAAATGTTAGGGAAGAGAAAGATGCAAGAGAGGAACAAATGAGGATGGCTAGGTGCCAAATGGGTGCATCATTGCAAGGAATAAATAAGAGAGGGAAGAAGGTAAAGTAAAGTTTTTAAGTTGTTTTGTTTTAATTAATCCTTTTAATATTTAATAAATAAATAAATTATGTGAAAATTATAGTTAATTTACCATGTAAGTACCATTAATGGGTGTATAGTGATGAATTATTTTTGCCAGAAATTAAAGTTTAAATATTTTATTATCATTTTTTAAAATTTAGACGTAGAACATGATTGCAAAATTTAGTAAAATTCAGAATTCTTGTATATATATATATATATATATATATACAAGTAAAATCATATTAAATCAGTCATTCTTTTATCCTAATTTTAGTTTAGCACAATTTATGTAATTACATTTTTTTTCTTATTATCATTATTTTTTGTTAAACAAGTAAAAGAGTTTCATTTTTTAGGAGGCACATTCTATAGTTAGACTATCTTGGTTTATACCTAGTTGGGTGGTTAGCCTAAATATAATCTTTTTTTTAGAATTAAAAAATTCATTAAAGAATAAATAAGATTACATCAGGAGAGGGTCTCTCCCACCGGAGATAGGCCCACTTGGTATATTGAATACATCTAGGTTAAGCAAAATGTCGACATTCATAAACAATATTAAAGGGAAAGTCGTTTAACATTTAGGGTATAACGATCTACGACTTTCTCGAATCTTCAGCAATTACTCGATTTGAGAGGATGAGAGTCGACGCTTTAACGACAATGCTAGCGGCCGCTCCACGAAGTTTCTCCTATTTAGTTCTTCGCACAAGTAAGAGCTCAACTCAGGTAGCAAACTCAACTTCATAAGACTTTAGCGATTAGGACATGACTATTTTGTGTTTCGACTGTTCAGACCTTGCTTTATTTTCAGAGGAGGGAAGAGACTCTCTAGGGGCTCAGCTCTTCGGAGACAAACCGGTGAGGGAGATCTCGACTTAGGTAAATGTATTCAGGTCAGTGTGATTCCATTCTTTATATGCTTTCTCGAATCTTCGTAGCAATTCTCGATTTAGGGAGTGTGATGGTTCCGGCTACTCCCACTCATCTTCATACAAGAAGTTTGACATAAATAGCAAACTCAACAACCGAACTCTATGATCATTTAGGGCATGGCTAATCTAAGTTTACCTCATCAGGGTTTGATTTTCTTTAGGCTGTTTGGAACGCAGTGAATTGAATTCATGTATGAATTGAATTGAATTACATTAATGAAATTAGAATTGAATTCAATTTACACTGTTTGGAACAAATCCAGTAATATTAGAATTGAATTCAATTACACTGTTTGGAACAAATCCAATAGTATTAGAATTGGATTCAATTACATTATTTGGAACAAATCCAATAAGATTGTAATTGAATTCAATTATTTCATATGACATATTTACCCCTGACTAAAAAATAATATTATCCAAAATAAAAGTCATTTTAGGTAGATTTTAATTATTCAAAATAAGTATCATTCTTGACTTTATATGCATGTTTAGAATTTTACTTCAAAATGTACTCTTTAATAATAATAATAATAATAATAATGACCAATGTATAATATTAATAATAATAACCCATATATAATTTCAAAATAATAATAATAAAACTATAATTATGTCAAAAAAACAAAAATGAAATTAAATTTATATACACTTAAAAATTAATTATTTTAATATTTATTATTAATTAAATAAAATAAAACATTTTAAAAATTAAATTTTTATCTAAAACTTAATATTTATTTAAATTATTTTTAATTATGAAATCTAATATATTTGAAATTTATATTATTTGAAGATAATTTAATTATATTAGAAAGAGATAATCAATTATTAATACACACAAATCAATTATCATCTGTGATTGTTTATCATATAACACAATAAGTGTTAAAAAGTCACGTGAATAGTTATAAAAAGTCAGGTGAATAGTGCGAATAGAGGAGCAGCTTTGCTTTGTAATTGAATTCACGCGATTTTGCGCGTGAATTCAATTTACAAAGAGGCAATGAATTGAACCCGCACGTGAATTCAATTCATTGCCTTTTTTCTTGGTTCCAAACCATTGAATTGAATTCAATTCGTGAGATTGAATTCAATTCACGCTTTCCAAACACTCTGTAAAGGATTTCGGAGGCTAGCCAGAGGGAGGTCGGAAAGGAGATCTCATCCACAAAAAAGGTACCCAGTTCAAATATTTTGAAAGCTATCTTTCTTTTTTCTTGAAACCTCCCCTGATTAAGCTTGAAATAGAAGCATACATAGCTTAACCAAAGAACAGAGTATAAAACAACATAGTCACGTTGTATACATATTTTAGCTCTATATATTATATACATACATGTGCAATTCTAACATTACAAGAGGATTATACCATGTTGATGAGAAGATTATACGCACAATATTGTTACTCAACAACAGAACTGGAAACAGGGAAAGCAAGAGAACCATCTACTAATGCCACTAAAATTTGCTTTCGGGGTGCTCCCCGACTTGGGGCTTTCTGTCCATGCTTGTGGTTGAACGACTTTGGGAGTTGCTGGCTGAGACGGCGGTGGTGATAATCCACTCGTTGAACCACTCTTATCATCTGTCAATCTTCGCACAAAAACAAATCCATTTGTGAATATCAAAACAACAATGTTCCACACGTTTATACTAATTTCTAATTTGATCCGTTTTCTGCTGCTTCAAATTTCCTGTTCCTTAGTTCATTTTCATGGTAATTGGGGTGATATTCCATAGCATACAGCTTACATTGGAAAAGCAAAAGATTTGCCGCTGGTTCCACTTGCATCGGACTGACGAGGCAGGCTGGCAGATTGAACGAATTTATTGGGAGGAGACTTAACATCATTGTCCCTAATAACCTCGCCATTTGTTTCACCAACTTGATCATCATCATGAACATTTAGCTTCACAATTTCAGCTGGCTTGTTACTTGGAGACTGATTGCTGGGGGGTTGGTAACTCGAATAATCACCCTGAAAATCTAGCTCTCCGGATCTGCCTAACCAAAGTAACTGTTCTTTTGTGAAGCTCATGTTTCCCATGTGAATGCTGAACAGCGACTCATTCGAAGCAACGCTCCAGTCCATTGCCGTATTGGACTTACTTCTGCTGAAAACATGAGATGGAATCCGGTACTTGGGAGTGGAAGTTGCATCGTCGACAGCTGCGCGTTCCATCACCTGTTCTGGAGGAAAATGTGTTGCTAGTTCTGCATTTAACTTATGGTAAGAACTGGGATGTACTGAAGCCAATTGATCATCGTCTTTCTCATGGTTAAAAGGGAGCAATCTTACCTGAATTTGACTTGCTGATTTGATCATCATCCATTTGGTGGAATGGATTTCCTGAAGAAGATGAGGAAGAACATGATGAAGAGCTCAACTTCCTGCTGTGATCACGTTCACCAACAGATGTTGCAAGCTGTGTGTTTGGATCATTAGTAGTTTCAACCCAATCCCCAGGCTCCATAACTGAAGATGCCAATTTTGTTTCGGTTCAATCAAATTACTACCTGCAGGTGTTTACATTGCAAGATTGGGAGTTCAACTACTCATTACAATTGCAAAAGAGCATCTACCAATACAAACTTATGAAGTCACAATGCGGGTGGGAATGATATACAAAACCCTATAGGCCGATTACCTTCCAATGTCATTTTCTTTTTTACTTCCAGTACAGAATTTTCTCAAATGTATATCAAAGGGCTTGGTGTTTTCATTTCTATATCAACTCTACATGATTGTAGCCGAAACTCCAGATGATCCTTCCTTATTTGCGTTTTATAAAGTTTGGTTCTGCCCACAAACCTCATTATTAACTTAAAAATCATTCTACATCACTGCCTAGCTTCCTGCGATTTTTTTTCACCATTGATTAGCAAATATATATATTCCACAGAAATGAATGCTTAAAGCTATCTCGTAGTCACAAAAGCATAAATTGTTAATTGGTTATGAACATGATATCTCAAAGCTTCTAAAAATGGAAAACCTGACAAACTCTGGAGAATTTCATAGCTTTCGTGCAATACAAAGAGAAACTGTCGTGAGATCATATTGATTCATTCCATTCATGGTAGATATCCCACTTTCAATATCACCAAACGATTCCACATAATAATCAGCATTAAGAAATCAAAAGGATATGAAACAAAACTTACATGGAATGCAAAAGCACCCTCAATTCAGAAGACGCCCAAAAATATCAAAGGAAATATCTATATGCTAGACACTCCTATCTTTTTACCCTCCTGTATTGCCTCTTGCCTGGGTCACTGGAGAAAAAACTGGAAAAGTGAGAAAAGAAGATGAAGGAAAACCAGAAAGGTTAGGACAGTAACGGAAGGAGATTTGGAGAGAGAAGCGTTATAGGAATTTTATGGTGTCGCATAGCTTTAGGCACCAACCAACATTTGTGCATGTGTATATATATATATATATTTGGATTCCATGCGCGTCACTGTCTCTAACTAACTACTTTAAGAGTTAATCCATTGTCTCGACTTTATCAAAGCATACTGTTTGTTAGTACAGTATGTATATACGATGTTGACCAAAGATGGCAGCCCATTCAAACGTCATTTACCTTTTATTAGAGTGGGAGCTACACTTTTTGACCTAATTTAATTTCACATTATAGCCAACCTTATAATTTATACAAATTTGCATTTGATATTAATTTCTTTTAATGACATCTTCTAAAAGTATAAGATTGAAGATAGCCAACCAGTTGTTTCTTTGTGATCATAAAAGCACAGATTCATCATCATCATCATCCACCTAGTCGGAGGTTCCGCAGTGAGGCAGGATCTGAGAAAGTCTTATAGTACGCAGTCTTATCCCTACATAGTAGAAAGACTGTTTTCCGATAGACCCACATGTAGATGTGACAAGCAAAATAATGACGCAAGAAAACTGAAGCAAGAATAGAAGAACTGACACGAGGAAGAGAGAAAAAAAAAAGCACTATCAGACAGAAAAACATACCTGCTGGATGGTTAGATCGACCATTACCCCACCCTGTGTAGAGACCGGTTCCTTGTTGTCGCTATACGGACTCGAAGTCGCCCCGAACTTACCCTGTCAACTTCACATATTCAAGTAATAAAAACAACTTTGTAAATAACCTTTTTTTTATATGTTTACATTGAGTGAATGGATGATTGATAACCTTCGTAATATTTTTAGAATTACTTCTGTGGATTGGGATTGACCTACCTGTTTCGGTATTCTTTGTTGGAAAATTTGGAAAGCCCGCAATTCTTTTGTTTTTGAAGGTGTTAGTACAAGTCCGGAGGCTATCGTCATTCAGGGACAAGGGTGGGCTAAGCAAGTGAAAGCTTCGAATGTGAAACCGGGGCGTAGGGCTACTGTTGTTCCGCTGCAGGTCTGTTGGCGGCCACCAGCTTCAGGATGGACCAAGCTGAATGTGAATGGAGCCGTCGATCCGTTGACTGGGGTTGCTGCTGCGGGTGGTGTCTTACGCAGCAACAATGGTTCGTGGTTAGCCGGTTTTGCTCACAATCTTGGCATCTTTTCGGTTACTAATGCGGAATTATGGGGGCTGCTCGATGGCTTGCAACTCGTTTGGAGTATGGGCATCAACAAGGTCGAGGTTGTGAGTGATAACATGTCGGTGATTCAATGGCTCAACAACTATATTCAGGAAAGTACGGATAATGTACTCATCTGCAGCATTTGGGAGCTGATGTCCCGCAGTTGGCAAGTCACGATTTCTCACGTTTTTAAGGAGGGAAATGCTACAGCTGATGCTATGACTCGACTCAGACCGAAAGTGTCTTTGGGTATGGTGGTTTTTCAACAGCCCCCAGATGCTATACTGCACGCTTTCAATGATGATCGCATGGGTGTTAGTCACACTCGGCTCATTAATCCTGTTATTCGCTCTAGCTAGTTGTTAGCTCTTTTACTGAAAAAAAAAACAGGAATGTCAATTAAAAAACAACTGTATGATCTCGGAATAAAAGAGCATGGATCTTGAAAATGTGACTCAGGTCAGGTGCATTGTTACTTCGTTGACAGACTTAAATGTTAAGTTCAAACATTTCAGAATCTTAGCAGTTCAGAAGAATATCTTGGGTTGGACAAAAAGATGGCATTTTTTATTAGTTGCAGATATCCAATTATCACAACCTATGACTCATGTTTGTCTTTTCTCGTTGGAATTACAAGTCAAAAGTCAAAAAGCCGTGAAGCGATGAGCTTTGAATGCTTTGAAGTGTAAGTTGAAAAATTGCTACCACCAGTCTGCACTAGCCTTTGCTCGGCTGTGGATTTAGGAAGAGTGAAACTAGGATAGAACCCATTTCCGTGGTTGTTGCAAGGATCATTTTCCTTCATTTCCCAGTTTTGTTCTTAGCTTATAAGCCTAAAGCCTCATGAATTTCTTCATTTTCCTTATCTTTTAGTTTTCTCTCACCTTCTACAAGCGAATATTTGCTTCGAAAAAGAAAATCTTTCTGTTTTTCGATGTTGGTTCCTGTGTTTAGATTTATGTTTAGCGAGGGTCTTTATTAGATTTTGTAGGTTCTTTGATCATACCTGCTCGAGTACTGGCACGACTTACATGCAACAAAGAAGATGATTGTGTGCTTTCCTTGTCTGGATTGAGTTTGAAACTCAATTGCAGCACTTCTTCAGGTACCGTCTCAGATACCGGCCAATGATTTTGGAATTTGATTGACTTTAGTTGCTGTAACCATGCCAGTTTCCTTTATCGTTCCTTTCTAATTTTTCAATTTAGTCACAATTTTCCCTAGTCTCTGCCGTTATATCATGGCAAAGATTCTTGGTTAATTCGACATAACGAAGAATTTTCTACTCTTACAAGTTCCTAGAGCTTTGAAGGAGTTCATTGTCCCAAAGCCTATCCGTTGACTGAAAAGTTTCCGTTCATCAATTCTTTATTCGGTGCCAAATAGAATTGTTTGTGTCCCAATTTATCGGTTAACTACTTGCAAAAGTGTGCATTTCTCCATCTGCAAGCACATGATATAGGTTTTAGTTCACTTGAAAGAAGTTGTGCTTGGGGTTTTACAATCACTTCAGGTACTGTCAATTTAATATGGCCAACTGTGAAGAAGAACAACATATTTTTGCTGCGGCACAACATATACTGAAGGCATTGTGGGCGAGTAAGTCCCTAGGTGATGATGCCAAGAGAGCCATTGCAGAGCTTGACTGTCATTTGTCTGCAATTTTTCCAGTAATTGAAAGAGATGAAGCGGTGCATGCTGAGGTTGAGGAACGTCTGAAATCTGCAGAGAGGAAGGTTATGCAGTGGAAAGCAAATCCATCTTCGATATGGGATTCTGGTCCCACCAAAACCTGTGAATACCTACAGGCCGTTAATGAAATTCAGTTAGTAATGGAAATTTTAGGAGGCTTGTCCATGAACAATATTAGTAAACGGAGGGAACTTACCTGCCGAGCACAGTGTGCTCTGCAGATTGCAATGTCGAGACTCGAGGAAGAGTTATACCACATTATTGTTCAGCATAAGCAATCTTTTGAGCCACAGTACATGTCCTTTCGTTCGCATATGGTGGATGTAGCTTCTAATGAATCATTTGCTTCAGTGGAGGATGAAATAGTTGATAGAGCATCTTCAGGTGTGACTGCAACAGAACTTTTTCAACATACTATTGATTTGGTTGATCCTCAGGTAATTCCTGACATCAAGGCAATTGCTCGTGTTATGTTTGCTTCTAATTATGAAAAGGAATTTTGTGAGACATTTGTTGGCATCAGGAAGCAAGCATTAGATGAATACTTGTCCAGTCTCAAGTTTGAGAAAGTTAGCATTGAAGATTTGATGAAATTGGACTGGGAAAACTTGAATAGCCGGATTAAAATATGGTTGCGGGCTGTGGAGATTTTTGTTCGTTTGTATCTTGCAAGCGAGAAAAGATTCTGTGGCCAAATATTGGGTGAATTCGGTTCTGTGAGTTCATTTTGCTTTGCTGAGATTTCAAAAGCTTCAATCCTGTGTCTCTTGAATTTTGGGGAGGCTGTAGCAATGGGGCCTCATAGGCCGGAAAAGTTGTTTCGCTTGCTCGACATGTATGAGGTTGTTTTGGATATTCTTCAGGACATAGATGAATTATATTCAGAGGAGACAGGTTTTTTCGTTAGGATTGAATTACATGGCCTTTCAATGCATTTAAGGGATTCTGCAATGGTGACACTTACGGAGTTTGAGGATCTCATTTTATCTGATCCATCTATTCAGCGTTTCCCTCAGGGTGGAATTCATCACCTGACAAGGTATGTTATGAATTACATCAGTACCCTAACTGTTTATAGTGGTATCCTCGATTTTATTCTCAAGGACCAACCTGTAGATGGCCAAAGCGCAAGTCCTGAGATTGATAGTGGACAGAATTCAAATGATGTTTCTTCTCCAATACTCTCTCCATTGGCTCATCGCCTCCGGTCACTTATATCTGCTCTTGAATCCAACCTTACTGAAAAATCTAAACTCTACAAAGATGGTTCCCTGGGGCATATTTTCTTAGTGAACAACATCCACTACATTGTTCAAAAGGTTAAAGACTCTGGACTAAGGCTTCTTTTTGGAGATGAATGGATTAGGAAGCACAATGGTAAGTTTATTATGCATGCTATGAGCTATGAGAGAGCCACTTGGAGCTCAATTATTTCTATCATTAAAGATGATGGGAAGGCAAATGCTAAAGAAAAGTGCAAGAGATTCTGTAATGCTTTTGAGGAAGTGTACAAGAGCCAGACTCAGTGGCATATTCCCAATCCTCAGCTTCGAGAGGACCTGCAAATTTCAACTTACCAGAACCTAGTCCATGCCTATCAAACGTTTCTTGGAAATAGCAGGCATATTGGTGACAAGTATATTAAGTACACTCCTGATGATCTTGGAAAAATGCTTTTGGATCTTTTCGTAGGATCCCCAAGATCACCGAACAATTCGCGAAGAGGATGAAGTCTTACAGGTTTCAATTTTCTGCTCTCTGCTTTTATAGTTTCTGTTCCTTGATCCATTGCTTCTTCAAGTGTTGTTAGTGTACTACTCTATGTCGTATGCAAATTTCTTCACGAACCTCAAATTTATCTCTACCTAATAGTTTTGGCCAGAATCTATTGTACATGGTGCACGTTCTTATGTATGGAAAACCGTAAATAGCATAAATTCAGATGGATCGAATCAGGCCTAGCTGCACTGGGAACATAAAAGTTTAAGTTCTATCTTAGATTTCATCAGGCCAGTTGAGACATGCATATGTTGATACACCAAAATCTCTTATGCAAATTGAGTTTTATTATATTGTTTTTGACTCAATCCAACGAGTCGAGGATGATAATTTTTGCTTGGAAAAGTAAACAAGAGCAGGTAACTAAGTCGATTTTACAGCAAGATGCATATACAAACACAGTTATCTAAAAAGTTCTCTGCTACATGTATGTTCATTTGAAGTAGAATTGAAAGAAAACTTGGACAAGTTTCAGTTACATAATCGCAGGTGCATAGGACCTTCCAACTTGAAACATAGTAGAATAGTCAACTCTTTTTCATCACATTGTTCAATTGACCATAATACATTAATACACAGACCACATATTCTGATTTCTAACTAGTTATGCCCTCATTAAGTGAAGTTGGGTGGTGAGTTGGTTGATAAATGCTACAGAAAGTGATTTGAGTACATTAAAAGAGCAGTTGAAGAATTCAATGGCCACCTTTTCTCCACGATTCCAACATGTTAAAGACAAGGGTAGTACTGTGGGGCTGAGTTTTAAGATTGCAGGCGAACTGGACCCATGCCTGTGGCCATACCGGGTGGATTCATCTTGTGATCATGCTTTCCTGGTGAACTTGAAATGGGTATCACAAGTTTTGCTGGTAACTTCTAAAGACATTGCAAAGAAAGACCTACTATGCATAGTCACCTAGACTCATCTGTAGATTCATCTAGGTGTGGCATTTTTACTCGGGCTCGGCCAACTAGGTCTTGTTCGGCTCAAAGTTAACAAATTTGACTTGAGTTAGATTGAATTTTGAACTTCCGACTGGACTCATAATCCAACTCAAAAACTCAAATGGCGTGCCCAACAAAACAATGACATTCCAAATGCAAGAGAGACGGCTCTACTCTGCTCCTTGTATACTTGTTCACTGATACTGTGGCATATATTTGAAACATAAAACACAGTGTAGCACCATCTGCTGCTCGCCGCCACCTACGAGCGCCAGTCGTCCTCCAATGCTCCAGTGCTGTTAGTGTGCTCCTCCTCCTTTTCTGAGTATAATATGCAGTTCACAATTGAGAATCTTGCCAAAAGGTCTGTAGATTCGGTATCAGTTGGACAACAATTATGGAAAAGATCAATTTTTTAATTTTAAAAAACAACGTATTTTTTTAATTGAGTTAGGGTTTAGGTTGTCTAGGTTCAGGCTTACTCAAGGCTCAACTATTCTAAGTAAACGATGATGTTTTGTTTAAAATAATTGAGTCTTTTAATCATTCTAAACTTTAGCTTGACTCATTGAAGACAACTACGGGGGAGCTTATTTTGATATTTGAATTTTGTGATTACTGTATACCCTCCTCCAAATATGTGAGGAATTAAAGTCATTCCTTCTATTTTTAGTAAAATAATATAATATAATTAATTATAATTAATAATTATAATTAATTATAATTAATTAAAATTAAATATATTCTAAATATAATTAATTAGAATATATTAAATATAATCAATTAAAATTAAATATATTCTAAATATAATTAATTATAATATATTAAATATAATTAATTAGATACATTAAAATTAAATATAATTAATTATAATATATTAAATTTTGATGTAAAATAAAATTTTAATTATTTTTTTAGCAAAATAATTTAATTAATTAAAATATATTAAAATTTGGTGTAACAAATTTTTATTTTCTCCTTTTTAGTAAAACAATATAATTAATTAAAATATATTAAAATTAGAATATATTTCTTAAAGTTTTCAACAAACCAACCATTATCTATAGTAATGGTAATCATTCTTTCGTCCTAGCCAACTATCATAATCATAATGATTATATTTATTATCATTCCTCACTATATTCATTCTCGTTCCTATTATCATTTCGTATAAACTAACCGCTCCTTAAATTTGGACCCATGGGCCAATAATTGTTATCCCTAACATCAATGAAGGCAAAAAGAAGCAAAAGACCAGGACATTCACTACATAACTAGAGGTAGCCCGGATCTACTCGAGACTTAATTTTTTTTAAATAAAATGATGTTGTTTTGCTTATAATTATTGAGTCTCAAGTCACTCTAAACTTAAAACTTAACCTATAAATTGACCAATTAAAAATAACTAAATTTATACAAGGTAATACTTAGATGTTCACTAAATGACCGAGTGAGTCATTTAAGTGTCAATGCCTGATTGATGGTACTGACAAAGGGACACGACAGATGCTATTTTTTTTTACATTAGGTATCCTAGTTTTTGTTGGACTAATCTTAACTCCCTAAGACCCCACCCCAAGAATTCTAGAGAAGGTAAATTTGAAACCCCAAGATCCCTAAGGTTCCTACATAGCCTATACACTTTTGCACACAAGGAGCCGTCACATACTGATTGGTCAGCTGCTGATTGATTACTGGCCCTTGCTCAACATCAAGTTCCCATCAGCTCCAGATTTCCTAATAGCTTTATCTCCCACACTACCGCTAAAAGTGAGACATCCGTAATTGATCTGACTAGGGAGCATTCACAGGGGGCTAGAGGATCATCAACAGGAAAAATTTTCCCCTCCTCTCTTTTTTAGTGACTCGAACTCAAGACATCCTACAAAGGAGAGCCTTAAGTGAGGGGTTAAAACTGATTAAGTTACTCCTACTTGTTATCTCCTTGGAAACGGTGCTTGTGTAAGCTATTCATGTGGAAATGTTTATGCAAACTGAAAAGAGAAGAGGGAATCACTCCTCATAAATCAATCCTGACAAGTAAGGAGAAGGCAAATTACAGGGTAGGAGTCAGTTTCAAAAGCCGCGGACCCTTATCTTGAAACCTGATCGACTTTGGGCTGCAAATTTTGGACCCATTTAGACTTTCTGCCAGACTTAAATCCTTGCATGAATTTTTAGATTAGATCCGAATTAAGAACCCGGCTCAATATGAAGTCATCCTATGGTTCAACTTCACGGGACAAACATTTTGAGGGTTTCCCAGCAAACCAAGTAAAGCGTGCAGAGTGTCTTCCTCCCTCCATTATAATAAACAAATTTCAAATCACTAAACCACCAAAAAGCAAGTTAAAGCAGCAACTTCAAAGAGTTTGTCTCCCATCCATGTTTTTGCAATAACATTCACGTACATAATAATTTTTTTAATATTTTTCTATCAAAAATTTTTAATTGATAACTTGAAAAATGACTAAAAATAAAATGGTTAAAATGTACTTGATTTGTTTAGTTTTTAATGATATCTATTAAAAAAAACTCAAACACACTTTTTCGGAGGAAAAGACAGGATTACTAACTCTATAATGCCTTTTTTCTTATTTAAGGAAAAAGAGATTGGGATTTCGTTTTAATTAAAATTTAATTTCTAGTTATAATTAAAGTCTAATTCTAATTATATTTACAATTTAATTTTAATAAAATTAAATATCTCATATTTGATCTTTGAAGTTTCATAAACTTTAAAATTAAGTCTAAACTTAATTTATATTATTTTTTCTTTTAAATTGTTCTTTATTTGTGACCCATTAAGTTCCCTAATACGTACCCATTAAGTTATACCTTAGTTTCTTTGTTTGTATAATGATGTTATTGTTGTCGCTCAACAATCTTAAGAACCACTACAAGTTTGATGACGAACTTTTTGATCTATACATTTCTTTGTTCAAAATTGATCCTCAAATGTACTCTACCTTGATCATAGAGTTAGCAATGGTTGGTTATTTGAAACTTTTCTAACTTAATACACCACTATTTAAAGTGCAAATATACCCTGAATGTGATTCATTGTCATCGTGATCGGACTAGAAACTAGCATTTGAATACTCTTAAACTTCTAGTTCAACTCCTTCATAGGGCACAAAAACATTTTTAGTTCTTCGAAAGCATTTTAAGATGTTCACAGTCATCCAGTGACCATCATCAGGATTAGCTTGAATTCCACTTATTATGCTTAAAGCATAAAAGTTATCTGGTCTAGTAAATAACATCATAGACATGATTAATCAAATATCCAAAGAATATATATATATATAATCCATTTTATCTCTCTCTCTCTCTCTCATGTGTTTTTGGACACATGTTTAGTGAGAGAGAAATCCAATGCAAAAAAGGTAAGAATCCCTTGGAGAAATGGTCTATGTTAAACTTATTTAATACTTTGTTTATATACGTGGATTGAGATAAGTCAAGAAACTTCTTTGATTCTTCTCTATAAAACTATTATAATATAGGTTGCTTCTCTCATATCCTTCATTGAGAAGTTCTTGGATAATCAAATCTTTATAGATTGGAGCATAGTTATATTGTTTTCAATTAGCAATATATCATCTATATATAACAAACACTATAAATGTAGCATCCGAGCACTCTGGGCCCGCGATGCCCGAGTCCGACCAACTTTGAGGGAAGCTACACGTCTGTAGTATCCGACCCACTCTGGGGGAAGCGATACCCGAGTTCGATCCACTCTGGGGATCGCGGCTCGTCTGTGAACAGTACAGTACAGTATCAAGTATTGTCCTCTTTGGGAACTGGATGAGTCACCAAGACTCGAACCCAGCACCTCAAGGTTTTGTAGCGTTTAAACGC
>JAOQMR010000007.1:10961544-11010537 GCA_027563865.1 Erythroxylum pelleterianum | reverse complement strand
AACAATTGTATAAGATATGTCATGCATTATTTGCCAATTATGGAAATTCAATTGATATTATGAATAGAAATGGAAGTGGAATTATGATTGTTTTGAGATTGTTAGAATTGAGAATTGTTGTAAATAAAATGAAATGAAAATAAAATTATGAAAGATTTTTGTGGTTGTTGTAAATTGTTGTAAATGGAAATGAATTATGATTGTTTTGTGATTGTTGGGAATTGGGATTGAAAATTGTTGGTTATTTTTAGAATGGAAATGGAAATAAAATTATGGTTTTTCGCCATCAACTCTTTTTGTAATATTTATTGTTCTTTTTATTGAATGTTTTGAATCTTTTAATGTAATATTATTTATTAAAATGATGAAATTGTATTATTATCAAAGTTTTTAATTACTTTAAATATTCTTAATTTTATATTTGAATGATGATGATTATCTTTTTTATATTAATTGTGGTTATTATTTATATGTGAAATATTAAAAATTATTGTTATTTCATATTAATTGTCATTATTATTTATTATTAAGATTTTTGAAAGCATGGTTGATGTAAACAGTAAACTAGTAAAGTATACAGTACAACTGTATAATATACCAATATGGACTATTTTGTAATTTTTAAAAATTTTAGGGACTATTTTATAAATTTAAAAAATTTCTCGAAACGGTACCCGGTATCGACCGGTACCAGTACAGTTCTGTTCTAGAGCTCAATTTGGTACCGAACCCGATACGGTATTCATAACATTGAGTAAAACATGGCTTGCATGGAATAAAGTTGTGTTTACAAAGAAGCTCTACTTCTCTCACAATAATACTTTAACAATTGGCCATATACATATATATGTATATATAGGTAATAAATTAAATAAAGTATTTAATGTAGGGTGCATATCTATTATTGGTAGAAAAGAAATGGCAAAAAACACCAGCATCATGCTGCTTGAAGTCAACAGACCCGTTTTGATTTGATAGGGCTTGGGTTGGATTTGATTTTTTTGTAAAAAACATTTGAGCATCAGGTCGGACTCTAGCTTGAGAGTTTGAGTCCAAGTCTGTTCTAAAACTTGATCCAACGTATGATTTTAATATGAAACATTATCATTTGTCAAGAGAAAGGTTTGGAGTTCTGAGACAGAAGATTGGTGTTTAGAACCAAAATGCCAAGGATGAGTGTAGAAGCGTCGGTATTTTAGTTTCCAACTCATAAAGCTGTTTACTTGTTTTTAACATAAGATCTAGTGAAAAAAATAGTAGCATTAGTTTCAAGTTTCAACTGACTCAGAGAAAATGGCAGTAAGATAGAAGAGTTTATTTTGGAAGTCAATAACAAACAGGTTTTCTCAGGTGTATGATGACAAGAAAAGACAATCCTGATGAGTCATTTTGGAGGCTTGCTGTCGAGGGCTTCAACCATATTCTTGTTGATGATCTATGCAATGTCACCAAGAATCAAGATTCCAAAATTCCTAGACCTGCCATAACGCATATTGGAAAGAAGTAGCAGATGTCTATGAAATTTTCCTTGTGAGCTATTGTTGTGGGCCTGCCATCCCTGCCGACGCCCTCTCAGCAGCAACACTGAAGGCTGATGAAGCACTTGAGATGGCAATCTTACATATCCTTGGCGATAAGTTTCTTTAAGTCCCCATTGAGGCACCTCTTGATGTAAGTTTCTTGGAAAAGCGTGCAAAATGCATGATGCTGTTTGACTAGCAGTGTCAAGTCAGTAATATTTGTTGCTGCACAAATTATAGCCTGGTCTACTTGTTTTATCAGGGTTAAATAGTTGAATGAGTTAAATATATGTTCTAATACTTGGTTATCTTTCATTAGCCTGAACGATGGTTTGATGGTAAAGTGGTTATGCTCTAAGTTATTATGTGCTATATGCTTTGTGTGCTTACCATTATCTAGTCTGGGGCTTCAATGGGGACATCCTCTAATTTGATTCTGCAACGAATTGTTTCCATTTTGGACCGACGTGCATCACGCACATGCTCTCTGCCTTTGGAGACTCTGGAACTTATGCCTTCTCTTATGTTCACCAGGTGAACGCCAGTTCCCAGTGGAGTGTTGGATTACTTAAACGCTTATGTTCACCGGGTAAACGCCAGTAGCTAAATGAGAGTTGACGAAATTATATTGGTTCTCCAAGAACTTGCCCGTGCAAGAGTCCATCCAGAAACAACATCTATTCTTCCTCTACATCCTAATCTCAGAAGCGGTGTACCAGTTCAAGAAAATCAAGAGAAGCGTCCACATCTGCTTGTTCTGTTTCCCTCTTTTTGCAAGCTAGTATCAACGAGAACTGTTAATACTTTGGGCCTAGAATCTTAATGGTGCATTTATTGATCTGCACTAGCTGAACTCTTGTTCTACATCTTTTTTGAGACATATTTTATCAATCTGACTGAAAGCAATGAATTGATGATATAAAAAGTATAGCCTGGACACTAAACAAGTGAAAACAGTACAACGATGATTTGATCTCTTACCTGAAAGGCGTGTTAGACTTTTTTGTAATTTCCCGTAAAGTTACCAGGTATTCAAGAATCAGTACATGAAATTTTAATGAATTTGAAAGAAATTGTATTGAGAAAGAAATTGTATGGAATTCATGACGCATCTATTTGTGTCAAAGATCCTAGATATGTAACTTCTCAAGATATCATCTTATCTCGTTCTGTAGAAATTACTAATAACATACAACATATAGCTAGCCTAACGGAACCACTAAATTAAGCTATTGAATTACAAATCGAGAGATATTTAATTGCATTTTTTGGTTTTTAAATAACTTATCGATTAAGTTACATAATTTGATTTGGATAAAGATGCTAAAGTGGCTCAATAAATAATCTAAATCAATGGATCAAAGTTCAGGTGAAAAATGAATCTTAATCAGTATAGATCGGACCCATATCGGACCTGTGATAGAGAAGCCCGATATGAAAGCTATATATATAAAAGTTAAGGTTTCCTGCGATTGCTCATCTATCAATCGTAAGCACAAGGATTCTCTGACACATTAAGAGAACTTACGTTTTGAAAAAACTATAGAAACACATTGACCACATTTCGGAGAGCAGTTCTTGTGAAGGCGGCAGTAGATTCGCGCTCGTTTCGACTTCGAAAAGCTCGTTTGAAATTGTGGAACCGAAATTAGGTATTTTCACATTTCGTCGTTTCTTGCCCTTTCACATTCGATCTAAAATACGTAACTAATGTATTGTTACATGTTACAGGTGGTATCAGAGCGGTGACATAATCGGGTGGTTAAAAACATTGACTTTTTGGTTTTTCTCTCCATAAGGTTTTCGGAGAATAAACTTCTGTTTCTCAGTTTTTTCTTGCTTTTTATTGCATGAAAGTAGTAATACATGTGTTTAGCCTTGAGAAACGGGGTGAAAATAAGTCTGAGAGCACAAAAAGGCCCAAAACTTGCCAAAAATTGCCATTTTCGGCGAGAGCAACTGAGACAAAGACGTATACATGCCCGACGGGTTAATAGTACCGCTCGCGAGGCGGCACATGCGCCAGACACGTGGTTGACATGTGGGTGGACAGTGTCGTGCCACGTGTCACGCGTGCAACGCACACACCGAACATTGTTGAGGAGCATCGCTAGGTGGCACGTGTGACCTCTCCACTCGCAGCTGACGTCAGCGGATGATGTCAATGCTACAGTGTGATAACGCACTGCCGACGTCAGCAGCTATAGTAATTAAAAAAAACAAAAATTTCAAATTTTCTGTGAGAGTGACCCGGTGTGTTTTGGGTCAGTTTCTAGGTTCGGGAAATTTATAAAGTGAAAATTTCCATTTTTTGGAATACAATGTCTATGATGATGGTGAGCCCTTTGACCCTTTGAATGATAACAAGGCGAATACTACAGTTATCATGTACCTGCTACTTATACAGTCAGATCCGGTAGATCTAGGTCTTTGTACCGTGCTTGTATAGGAACAGGAATACATACATATACACACATTGGTTTTTTGGAGTACAAGATCTAATGCAGTTAGGTAAATCCATCAGAGTGAGAGGACTTACTATCCCATCTGATTACATAGTCTATCAGGTGTACATGACTATGATATTAGGCATGTTTTGAATCTATAGTTTTACAAAAGTTGTTTATGGACCCAATGTGGATATGTGGTGGGATGCAATGAATGACGAGATGTAATCTATGAAGTATAGTAAGGTTTGGGAGCCAGTTGATTTACAGTGGAACTACAAACTCGTCAGTTGTAAATGAAGATTAGACCTAAAGGATTTCGGAATAAAATTCGACAGTTTATAAGCTCGCTCAATTACTTAATGGTTTACTCAGGGAGAAAGGTAAACTTTATGTTACCTTTTCTCTCATATCCTCGTATGATGCATTTTGAGTGATTAAGGAAATTGCAGCTCATGATGATATAGAGTTATATTAGATGGCTGTCAAAACTGCTTTCCTGAATAAAGACCTTTATGAAGAGGTTTATATGGTATAACCTGAAAGATTTTAGGATCCAAATAGAATTGACATGGTTTGCGCGTTATGTATATCAACATATGGTTTTACATCAAACCCTCCAAAAGTGATACCTTACAGTTGATGAGGTTATGACCTCTTTTGGCTTCATGTAAAATAAAGTTAAAAGATGCTTGTACTATAAGGTTAGGAGGAAAAAAATTATCTTCATATTACTGCATGTGGTTGATGTATTGCTCACGTCAAATTACTTGACCATGTTGTATAAGGTTAAGCAACTTTTGGTCAAGAACTTTGACATGAAGGACCTTGGCGTAACATTTTTTGTCTTAATTATTCAGATTCACCAATACAGATCTCAACATTCATCAGGCCTCTCATAAAGAGCATACATTGAGAATATGTTACAAAGGTTTAATACAGTTAATTGTAAACCTGTCGTAGCACCTATCTCTCATAATGAGAGATATCTCTTATAGTGAGACATCTGCTTGTTCTGTTTCCCTCTTTTTGCAAGCTAGTATCAACGAGAACTGTTAATACTTTGGGCCTAGAATCTTAATGGTGCATTTATTGATCTGCAGTAGCTGAACTCTTGTTCTACATCTTTTTTTAGACATATTTTATCAATCTGACTGAAAGCAATGAATTGATGATATAAAAAGTATAGCCTGGACTCTAAACAAGTGAAAACAGTACAGAGATGAGTTGATCTCTTGCCTGAAAATCGTGTTAGACTTTTTTGTAATTTCCTGTAAAGTTACCAAGTATTCGAGAATCAGTGTATGAAATTTTAATGAATTTGAAAGAAATTGTATTAAGAAGTAATTTGTATGGAATTCATGACGCGTCTATTTGTGTCAAAGGTCCTGGATATGTAACTTATCAAGATATCATCTTACCGCGTTCTGTAGAAATTATTAATAATAGACAACATATAGCTAGCCTAACGGAACTACTAAATTTGGTTACTGAATTACAAATTGAGAGATATTTAATTGCATTTTTTGGTTTTTAAATAACTTATAGATTAAGTTACATAATTTGATTTGGATAAAGATACTAAAGTGGCCCAATAAATGATCTAAATCAATTGATCAAAGTTCAGGTAAAAAATGAATCTCAATCAGTATAGATCGGACCCATATCGGGCCTGTGATGGGAAAGCCCGATATGAAAGCTATATATATAAAAGTTAAGGTCTACTGCGATTGCTCATATATTAATCGTAAGCATAAGGATTCTCTGACACATTAAGAGAACTTACGTTTTGAAAAAACTATAGAAACACGTTGACTGCATTCCGGAGAGCAGTTTTTGTGAAGGCGACAGTAGATTTGCGCTCGTTTCGGCTTCAGAAAGCTCGTTTGAAGTTGTGGAACCGAAATTAGGTATTTTTCACATTTCGTCATTTCTTGCCTTTTTACATTCGATCTAAGATACGTAACTAAGGTATTGTTACATGTTACAGGTGGTATCAGAGCGGTGATGTGATCGGGTGGTTAAAAACAAATACTTTTCGGTTTTTCTCTCCATAAGGTTTTCGGAGAATAAACTTCTGTTTCTCAATTTTTCCTTGCTTTTTATTGCATGAAAGTAATATACATGTGTTTAGCCTTGAGAAACGGGGTGAAAATAAGCCTGGGAGCACAAAAAGGCCCGAAACTTGCCAAAAATTGTCATTTTTCAGCGAGAGCAACTGAGACAAAGATGTACACGCGCCTGACGGGTTAACAGTGCCTCTCGCGAGGCGGCACATACGCCAGACATGTGGTTGACATGTGGGTGGACAGTGTTGTGCCACGTGTCACGCGTGCAACGCACACACCGAATATTGTTGAGGAGCATCGCTAGGCGGCGCGTGTGACTTCTCCACTCACAACTGACGTCAGCGGATGATGTCAACGCTACAGTGCGATAACTCATTGCCGATGTCAGCAGCTATAGGCATGTGTTGAATCTATAGTTTTACAAAAGTTGTTTATGGACCCAAGGTGGATGTGTGGTGGATGCAATGAATGGCGAGATCCAATCTATGAAGTATAGTAAGGTTTGGGAGCCAGTTGATTTATAATGGAACTACAAACTCATCAGTTGTAAATGAAGATTAGACCTAAAGGATTTCGGAATAAAGTTCGACGGTTTATAGGCTCGCTCAATTGCCTAATGGTTTACTCAGGGAGAAAGGTAAACTTTATGTTACCTTTTCTCTCATATCCTCGTAGTATACATTTTGAGTGATTAAGGCAATTGCAGCTCATGATGATATAGAGTTACATTAGATGGCTGTCAAAACTGCTTTCTTGAATAAAGACCTTTATGAAGAGGTTTATATGGTATAACCTGAAAGATTTTAGGATCCAAATAGAACTGACATGGTTTGCGCGTTATGTATATCAATAAATGGTTTTACATCAAACCTTTCGAAAGTGATACCTTACAGTTGATGAGGTCATGACCTCTTTTGGCTTCATGTAAAATAAAGTTAAAAGATGCTTGTACTATAAGGTTAGGAGGAACAAAATTATCTTGATATTACTGCATGTGGTTGATATATTGCTCACGTCAAATTACTTGACCATGTTGTATAAGGTTAAGCAACTTTTGGTCAAGAACTTTGACATGAAAGACCTTGACGTAGCATTTTTTGTCCTAATTATTCAGATTCACCGATACAGATTTCAACATTCATCAGGCCTCTCATAAAGAGCATACATTGAGTATATGTTACAAAGGTTTAATACAGTTAATTGTAAACCTGTCGTAGCACCTATCTCTCATAGTGAGACATTAAGGTTTGAAGCATTTAAGGAATGAGAAATGATAGTCGATCCTTTAACTAAAGGACTTCGCCCACTTGTGTTTGTGACATAAGTATACAGAATGGGTGTTTTGACAACCTTAGACATTGTTAGTTAGGGGATCGTTATGTTTGCTCCATGTACATTTATACATTTGATGTATTATGACAATATGATGGTTCATCAATAAAGATGATCTTCGTTTATCCTCAGTAATACATGTTATCGTATATTGTCATAACACCTATAAAAGTCTTAAGATTTGTGTCGATCTTAAGCATTTAAAGGTCATTAGGCATATGTACAAATTGATCTTGAGCCTATGTCATTTAGATGCATACAATTTTATAGAGAGATCCATGAAGTTTGATATGACATAGGGAGATATAAGTTTTTTTAATCCCATAAAGATTCTCTAATACAGTTTAGCATTCAATTGGAGAACATAAAAGTTTTCTTTAAAGTAGTTTAGCACTTGGTGAGAGGAAACAAATTTTCTATAATGTGCTGAGAGAAAACATGATTTCTCTAATGCAGTTTAGCATAAAGTTGGAGAAATCGAGACTTACAAATGAAGATGATATAATTTAGATCATAAAGGTATCATCCTAGTTTGCCACACTCCATTTTCCCATTCATGTTAGTAAGGTATATGTGATTGTATTAGATCTGTGTCGCATATAACACATGCATTTGTAAGGTTTTCGGTATTGAAAACCTTACAGGATGGAATGATGGACTATCGTTATCTTTAGATCAACTGTTTTGTTTTTTAAACTTAGTCGACTAAGACAGTAGCGTGACTTAACTGAGTTTTTAAACTATTTTTAAACACTGCAATTAAGTATTGTCCAAGGGAGAGATTGTTAGACTTTTTTGTAATTTCCCATAAAATTGGATAATATATAATTGCATTTTTCTGTTTTTAAATAACTTATTAGTTAAGTTACGTAATTTGATCTGGATAAAGATAATAAAGTGACATCAGTTAAGTTACGTAATTTGATCCAAATAAAGATAATAAAGTGACCCAATAAATGATCTAAATCAATGAGTCAAAGTCCAGGTGAAAAATGGATCTCAATCAGTGTGGACCGGACCCATATTGGGCCTGTGATGGGAAAGCTCGATATGGAAGCTATATATCTAAAGGTTAAAGTCTCCTGCAGTTGCTCATATATCAATCGTAAGTATAAGGATTCTCTGATCCATTAAGAGAGCTTACGTTTTGAAAAAACTGTAGAAAGACGTTGACTACATTTCGGAGAGCAGTTCTTGTGAAGGCGGCGGTGGTGGATTTACGCTCGTTTCGACTTCAGAAAGCTCGTTTGAAGTTGTGAAAATGAAATCAGGTATTTTCCACATTTTTTATTTCTTGTTTTTTCACGTTTAATCCAGGATGCATAACTAAGGCATCGTTACGTGTTACAAGGTGTGCCCACATATAAATACAAAGGTTATCTCAACTATGATCTGACCTATTCTTTTATGATCTTTGAATAAGCAGAGAGCCAAGAGTGAGGAAATTGATGCAAGCTTTATTCCAACTTATCACGACAAAACTGGGACTCCAAAAAGTAGTCATTACAAGGTGAAGATATGCAGGTACGAGGAAGATGGTATGGTGTTGGTCATGAGTGCTTGTTTATAGATGACAAAAGCATAGCCTAGATGAGGGATTTTTTCCGTCCTCCAGCGTGCATTATAGGGTGATAAAAGCACAGCCTAGGTGAGACGAGAGCTTTTAATGAAATCGATGTTTTTACTTGTTTCTTCTGCAATATGAAGTCTTCTTTTTCTTACCTTGGATGTACTGCATCGGGTTATGTTCTAACAAGTTTTGCAATCTAGACATATTATAATTTGTAATAAACTTAGCTCTTTATTTATTATTTTGTGTGTTATCCTATAATGTAGAAGGCGCTTCTGTGACATTCCAATCATAAAAGTGTAATTTTACTAGTTGCTCTAGGGCTCACTTGCATTGTGTATATAAGAATTATTTAAATTGTCATTAATATCTTGTATAAGAACACATGATCATCTTAATTTTATGCTTTTTTTAGTATAATTTAATGATAGTCATATAACTTTATTTTTTATATACAATTCTCGATATTTTGAATTAATAATATTTTTCTACAATTTAATTTTATAATAATAAATAAATAATTCACAATAAAAACATGTCAATATATTATATAAAAAACATATTATTCAATATTATGGATTAAAAATGTAACAAATAACATTTTATAATATTATTAAAAGCATAGTAAATAACAACATTTGACTATGTTATGAAAAATATCGCTTGGCTACGTTATAAAAAAAATAGCTAATGATATAAAAAACGTAGCTAATAGTATATAGCTACAAAGATAAAAACATGGAAAAAATCATTGGTTACGTTTTATTTCGTTGTCCGTCATTTGGCGCTAAATTTTTTCCCACTAAGATTCTATTTTTTTTTACTATAGGTGACGTTTTTTAGATAATTAGCTACGTTTTTTTGTCATATCCAATTGTCTACTTTGTTATAGTAAAAATATTTGTTCTCATCTATCGTATGGAAGAGGTGAAAGAAAACGCTTATGAAATGGAGTAGGATCCAAGTTACTTTTTACCATGAAATGAAGAAAGCGATACTTTGGCTTTCATATAACAACTAACGTATCACCTTCACTAAAGAAACGCTTCAAAGGTATCTTGTTCTTTGGCTAGCTTTCTATCAAACGACACCATTTGTATCCTCACTAACTTGCGTGACTTCATTTGAGCAATATTACCTAACCAATTCAGTACATAGACCAAACTTCACTATATATGATTTTTTTTTTGGATGAAAAATGAGGGCAAAGCCCTAGAGAAAAGCTAAATATAGGACACAATCGCGAAAAAGAGACCCCCGCAAATATCCTCCATACAAATGGTAGAACAACTCAAAGGGGGCGTCGATAAAAAATGAATCCAAGGATCCAACGGAAAAGTGTGATTGGCCAGCCAATCAGTACAACGGTTACCCTCCCTGTAGATGTGAACGAAGCGAACAACCCAAGGTCTGTCCAAGAATAATCGAATGACAGACAAAAGCTGCTGATCCATGTCATCCCCAGAAGCCTTCCCTGTGAGAGCATTAACTGCTAATTTCGAGTCAGACTCCACCACCACGTTATGATGACCAGCATTCCAAACAAGTTGGAGGCCTTGAAAAATACCCCAAAGTTCAGCAGAAATGACCGAACATATCCCAATAGTGTAGGCAAACCCATGGATCCAGTTGCCCACACAATCTCTAACCACTCCGCCTACTGTAGCTCGATTAATTGAAGATCGAAATGTACCATCAGAATTGACTTTTACCCGTCCTAAAGGTGGGGGTAGCCAAGTAATCAATCACTATATATGATTTTGACCATTTCATAAAATCGTAAATGTGCTTGACAGTGTGAGGATACTTTGATATTATCTATATCATAGAAATAAATAACCTAGGTTAATATTTAACAGACCATAAATTAGAGATTGAATTACAATTTTAATTTAAATATAATGTAAGACATTATGTTTTTTTTCCTTAAATTTATGTTAACGGCAACGGGCCGGACTTGCTATTTTTTAAATATTTTTCTAAGATTAAAAATATAAAATAACTTTCTTTTAATTAGATCCGAGTCTGAGTTACCTAAACTCAGGCCTATTCAAGACCTAATTATTTTAAATAAAACAAGCTCAGACCAATGAGTTACTTATTTTTATCATACTGTCAATATTTAGAAACAAGAAATATTAAAACCATATAACAAAATTTTTAATGAAAGTCTTAAGTTGCTATCAAGAATCTATATATGGCTTAAGTTGTAGGCAATGGTTTGGAGAAATAGGGTAATACAGCAAAGCTAGTGAAGGTACTGAATGGCTTGTTGTCACGCAATGCCACTCCTTCCGAGTAGCAATGCACAGACATATAATAATGAAATGCAAAAGAGCCAAAACCTTGATTAAGGTATAAACTTGGCCTGAAGTTTATGTCGTCATACTCTCATATGGATACTCCTTTCAGTATTTTTAATATATATAAGGTTTGCGGTCCGTGAACCATCAGAGTGCTGTTTGTTTTTCTCCAAGTGAAAGTGAATATTAATCAATTCCGTAATAAAAAAGTTGTTTCTAGGGAGAGATTAACCAAAACAGATCATGCGTACACGGTGAGAGAACCCCTCAAGAGTGCTGCTTCACTTAAATTGTTAAATCAGTCTATTTCCGAAGGAGCCTTGAAAATGCAGTACACTTGGAACGTCTTCATTTATAAGAACAAATCATTTGATCTTATTACTTTGTTCCTATCTTGTTACATAAGCATCCAACTATCTAATAAATGAGACCTACAAAAAATAAATGGATGGATCGATGTTCATGAAATAGGGTAGAAAGATAATAACAAGAACAAGTAATCTGAGCCCACATTTATCAGATGCAAAAAAAGTCAAACGTATCTCAGTTGTGAGATCTCACATCGGTTGGAGAAGAGAACAGAGTACACTTTATAAGGGTACGGATGCTTCTTCCCTACAGATACATTTTCTCGGGTGCTAAAAGAGTAAAACTATGAAGGCTTTGGCCCGATGGGTAACCTAAAGCGGACAATATTTGTGGGCGGATGATCTGGGCTGTTACAAATGGTATCAAAGTCGGTTCCTAACTTGTTGTGCCAGCAAGGACGTTGGGCTCTAAGGGGAGGTGGATTGTGAGATTTCACATAGGTTGGAAAGGAGAACGAAGTAAGCCTTATAAGGGTACAGATACCTCTTTCCCATAGACGCATTTTTCCGATGCGAGAAGAGCAAAACAGTGAGGGTCTTGAACCGATAGCCAACCTAAAGCAGACAATATCTGTGGGCAAATGGTATGAGCTGTTACAAATGGTATCAGAGCTGATTCTTGACCTATTGTGTCAGCGAGGATACTGGTCTCTAAGGGGGATGGATTGTGAGAACTCACATCGGCTGGAGATGAGAACGAAGTACGCCTTATAAGGGTACAAATACCTCTTCCCTACAGACATGTTTTTCCAGGTGCAGGAAGACTAAAACCTTGAGGGTTTTAGCCTTATGGGCAACTCAAAGCAAACAATATCTGTGGGCAGGTGGTTTGGGCTATTAAATCAGTGCACAAGGTTTCTTGCTTTGCAAGAGTCATCTATGTACGCAATCTTCCTTTTGTAATTTCTACAAAATGTTGTTTTCGTGATTAAAACATGTAATCTAGGTCACAAAGGAACAACTTTATTCTAGTACTCGACTTTAAATTGTGGCTAGTTCTGTAAAATAGCCTTTTCCCCAACATACTTATATGACTACAGATCAATGCCAAAACCATGCTGATGCAGTCCAAGATTACTCGTTAAGTTTTTCATCTTAGTCATATTTTACTCTTAATAAGTCCTCAACTAGTTTTGTACTGGTTGCTTAGTAACTATTTTAAAACTATGTTTAATTGGACGTAAGGTTTTTAATGGAATGGAATTAAATGATTTATAATAGAATGTAATGTAAATGAATATAATATTAAAAATTGTTGTTTGGGAGGGATGAAATGGTTCATAATGTAATATAGTAAAATATTGTTTGGAATAAGGGTTTATAATGTAATTTAGTGAAAAGTTTCTTATTTTTACTATTTAGAATGGAATGAGGTGTAATATGAAACCCTTATTTTTTTATCTCATTCCATTATAAGCTTCCGACTAATATGAGGTGTAATATGAAATAATATTACATTTTATTCTATTCTATTAATAAACTTCCAACTAAACATAGCCTAAAGGTAATACATGAATTGATGAACTTTAAACAATAGTTCAAAGTACTTGGCTTAAATATACTGTGGGTAGAGGAAGATTTTAGTGTAACTTTTGCATATTATGTTTCGTTATTAGACTTCCTCTAACGTGTTAAATTTTGTAAGATTGGGCTTAAATAAATTGAATAGGTACAAGCCTAAATAAGGTTTCATCCTAAAACCAACTGATGATAGAAGGATTAACTCACTAAGTTTATATACATGTTTAAGGTTATATATTCTTTTCATGTAGGACAAACTATCACTTATATTTCAACACACCCCTCTCACTTGTCAACTAATTTAAGGCCCAACACATGACACAATTTATCGTGCCGAGGTGGTGACGACTAACCTGAGAGTAACATACTCTGATACTCTCAGGAATCTCACATCGGACAAGTATAAGAGCATTCAACAATTTATAATAGTGTATAAACCTCCTCCTCTTGAGCTAGTTTTTGAGGGTAAGTTATGCCTTTTTAACATGGTATCAGAGTCTGCTTGTCTCGATTGTTTGGGGCGGTGCCCAGTTATGTCCCTTTGCCAAATATGTCTATCAGATGTCCAGCCCTGCTTTGGGTTGAAGGGGTGTGTCAGGAATCCCACATCAGACAAGTATGAGAGCATTCAACAATTTATAATAGTTTGTAAACCTCCCTCTCTTAAGTTAGCTTTTGGGGGTGAGTTAGGCCTTTCTAACATGATATCAGAGCTTGCTTGTCTCGATGATTTGGGGCGGTGCCCAATTATGTTCCTTTGCCTAATATGCCCATCAATTATCCAATCCTGCTCTGGGCTGAGGGGGTGTATCAAGAATCCCACATCGGACAAGTATGAGAGATTCAACAATTTATAATAGTGTGCAAACCTTCCCCTCTTGAGCTAACTTTTGGGGGTTAGTTAGGCCTTTCTAACATGGTATCAAAGCCTGCTTATTTCGATGGTTTGGGAAGGTGCTCGGTTCTATCTCTTTGCCCAATATACCCATCAGATATTCAGCCCTGCTCTGGGCTGAAGGAGGTGTGTCAGGAATCCCACAACGGACAAGTATAAGAGTATTCAACAATTTATAATAGTGTGCAAACTTCCCCCTCTTGAGCTAACTTTTGGGGGCAAGTTAGGCCTTTCTAATAAATACCATGTTAAATTTTGTAAGATTAGACCTAAATAAATTAAATAGATACAAGCTGAAATGAGGTTCATCCCTAAAATTAATTGGTAACAGGAGGAGTAATTCAATAGGCGTATATGCATCTTCTAAGGTTATATATTCTTTCCACGTGTCCAAGGTCTCACTTATATTTCAAGATTGTGTACCAACAACTCTCTGTTAGATGATGTTGTTTTTTTATTTTTCGCAAGTTCTCCTCTGCTTCCTACCTTCTCCTTCACTATATCTTCTTTCTGCCTAATCTCTCCCGTCTCCAACAAAACCACTTTCTTGTTTAACTCTACTATCCGTCTCTTTCACACCAAACCAATTATGCACGTATTAGCATTATTCTTCAACAATGTTTAGTCTCTTGTTACCCACACTCAAACCACCCAAATCCTGGAAGTATCTCTTCAACTTCCTATAATAAAGAAAACATTAACTACTACTCTTTCACCATACACAATCACTGGCTCTCGTAATCTCTCTGCAACTAAGATATAGCTACTGCATTTTCATAGTGGTAACCCTTTTGGATTATATCAGGACTTGAACAAGGAGAAGGGCTAGTTTTCCTGGGAAAAGCTCAGGAAAACTTTCTAATGGAAGAAACTCATGCAGAAAACCGAACAGCCCATGAATACTCTCTTTCCTCATCTTCCTCCGATGCTTCATTGTCATCTTCTCCTCCAAATAATGGCAGAACCATGCCTGTCCCATTTTCATTGCTGACGAGACTAATGCAAGACATGAACCATCATTACTCATCGGAGAAAATGGAGGCATCAGAAGCAGTAGGTTCTACAATGGAGTGGCTGAGATTCATCAGCATTGACTGGAAAGAAGTAGAAAAGCGATTTGACCGACTAGCTTCTACCGGAAACTCCCCTGAGCCAGTCTTAAGATCGTCATCAGATTTTGGTTTCTGTGTAGGTGAGAGTTTTCATTCATAGATTTTTTAAGAGAAAAAGATAATTTACTGGAATAGGACAAGTGCCCATATCATTAAATTCTCAAGTTCCAAAGAACATGATTTTAGCCAGAAATATTTGTCATTATTTAGACAAAACCTGTGCTGAATCCCAGGTGTAACGTAGCCAACATACCCGCATGGCATGACACGCCTCAGTTTAGACAGTGCACATGTTTTCTCCCTTTTACTAGTCGGCAGTAATGTATAGATTATATGTTCTTGTCTTCTCGAGTCATTTAGTTTGGTTTCCTTTTTCAGGTTTGCAACAATCACCAGAGTTTGCTAATGAACTTTTGAGGGCTCTTAGAGGAAGAAGACAGGATCACAGACTTGAAATCTCAAAAAGGGAATTGCATGCCAACTGGGATCGCATGACTCAACCTTGCTTTAGTTCAAGATTAAAAATTTTCTTCGACATGTAATAATCTTCTTACTTGTGGGAGAACAATTCAATAGTTGTTTTCAGACGACAAATTCATTCTCCTCTTGCTTTTTCTTGTACCCTTTTATTTTACAGATGTGACAGAGATATGGATGGAAGAATTAACGTAATGGATTTAAAGCAGGTGATGATGTTACGTCAGTAATCCACTGATTTGAACCAATCGTATAAAGATTGTTAACAGAGGCTGACATCTGTAATATGTTTGCCTATTTACAGGCAATTTTGCTTACGGCTTCAACCAATAAATTGTCCCTGTCGCACGAGGAAGCACAGGAATATGCTGGTTTAGTCATGGAAACTCTTGATAATGAAGACAGGGGCTATATTCAGGTGTAGGGGAAAATGCTTCTGTCGCTTTTCATTTCTCTTCTTTTAATTTTGCAACTTGAAATCTATTTCTCAAAACGCATACGTTCGTTCTCATATAGTGGAAATAACTCAAGTCTGTGGATGATGGTGCAGCTACACCAACTTGAAGTCCTCCTCAAAATAAGCCACCCAGGAGTCTCATTTTCATCTACATATCAAAGCAATGACACATACCAAGAGCCCATGTCCAAGGCTGAAACTTTATTCAGATCTTACTGGAGAAGGGCATGGATACTTATGCTGTGGTTGGTGGTTTGTGTTTCACTTTTCACTTGGAAGTTCATCCAATACCGTCACAGAACAGCTTTTGAAGTGATGGGATATTGCCTCTGCACAGCCAAGGGAGCAGCAGAGACGTTGAAACTCAACATGGCTCTGATTCTCCTACCTGTTTGTCGAAACACCATCACATTATTACGTAGGAATCAAAGCATCAATTCCATAGTTCCATTTAATGATAACGTCAACTTCCACAAGGTATGAAAAATAAACATCAGGTAGCCGTCATAAGAAGCCAATTGTTTTCACGGGCAGTTTATAGTTTTCCATTTTTGGTTGATGTAGGTGATTGCAGGAGGAATAGTGGTAGCTGTGATCCTACATGGGGGAACCCATCTTGCTTGTGATTTCCCAAGAATCAGTGGCTCTGATCGTTCCCTTTTCCAACAAACCATAGCAGCACGGTTCGGGTACCATCAACCATCATATATGCAAATATTAACAACAACAGAAGCTGCAACTGGGATTGCTATGGTAGTTCTAATGAGCATCGTCTTTGTGTTAGCGACAAGGTGGCCTCGTCGACAGTCTCCATTGTTACCGAGGTCCATTAGGCGTTTAACAGGGTACAATACCTTTTGGTACTCACACCACCTACTTATCCTTGTATATGCGTTGCTCATAGTTCACTCCATGTTCCTCTTTCTGACCAGCAAAGTAACTGACAAAACGGTAAGCTTTTTCTTTCGAAGAAATGGGCTTGTAAGTCTTGGAATACTACATTGATCTACCAACTCTTCATGCAGACATGGATGTACATTGCCATTCCTGCTTCGTTATATGTTGGAGAAAGGATCTTCCGAGCTATCAGATCGGAGTTTTATGAAGTTGAAATTTTGAAAGTAAATCATCTGAAACTAATTTAGTTGTACAACTGGAATAAATACATCTTAACATCGAGAGCAATTTCTCCTTTCCTTTTCTGCAGGCAAGCATTTATCAGGGTAAAGTGCTATCCCTGCAGCTTCAGAAACCAGCAGGTTTCAGTTACCGGAGTGGAATGTACATTTTCGTACAATGTCCTCAGATTTCTCCATTTCAGTGGTACCCTAACGACCCATATGCTTTTCTTCAACACGTCTTGTTCAATTTCAAGGGGCTAAGAAACCCACCTTCAAATTTTTGGATTATATCTCTGGAGGTTACTAAATGGTGTTTACTAAAACATTTAGAAATATTGTGTTCCCTCTGATGCCCCATTTTTCTGTTCACCAAAGCAACATAGTCATAGTTCAGTTCGAGTCCAGATCCTCTGTCTAATTTTTATGGTGTCTTATTGTGTCCAGTAAATCTCAGTCATTCATTTATGCGGACTCCACGTTTATTTATGTAGAGCCTACGCGAGACCCGCATAAATGAATGTCTGAGATTCACTGGACACAATAAGACACCATAAAACTGGACAGAAGATCTTAGTCCAATTCAGAAGAGGATTGTGTGTCCCTTTTAGTGCTTGATTCACTAACCACAGTGCCCCTTTCACATTTTCAGGCACCCATTTTCATTGACTTCAGGGCCTAGGGATGATCACCTGAGTGTTCATATTAGAGCACTTGGAGACTGGAGTTACCAATTATATAGTCTATTCCAGGAGGTAAAAGAACATAAAACAGAAACTAAGCACAGGATTAGAGCAATTAAGCAACTTAATACGCTCAAAACTCATTCAAGAGTCATCTGGGTGTGCAGGCAACACTGTTTGGAATCAAGGACTATCCAAGGATACAGATTGACGGACCGTATGGCGCTGCATCTCAAGACCATGTCAAATATGACATCGTTGTGCTTGTTGGACTTGGCATAGGAGCCACACCTTTCATCAGTGTCCTTAGAGACATTGCTGATGGTATCCAAAAGCACCGTATGGAAACTGTATGATGCTTTGACTGGGCTCTCAGTTTAGCTCTCTTCAACAGTAACAAATTGCTTCTGTTATCAAGTCGTATTCAATGTTTAGGTGAACTTCATGTAGGTTGGTGAGCAAGAATGTAGCTTGTCAAGGGTTCCTCTAAAGGCCTACTTCTATTGGGTGACAAGAGAACAAAGCTCCTTTGATTGGTTCAGAGACATATTGACGGAAATTTCAGCATCCAACCAAAAGCAGGTAGCTTGATCATCACAGGACATTTCCATTCGTAGCAAAGGTCCATTCCTTGGAAAACTATTTTACATGTTCTTGTTATGTCTTATTGTTCTTACTGTTTTGCTGATCTTCTAGCCCGCCATTGAAGCACACAACTTCTTAACTAGTGTACATGTAGAAGGGGATGCAAGATCAGCTTTGATAAGAGCAATACAGGCATTGTATCATGCCAAAAATGGCATAGACATTGTCTCTAGGACTGAGGTAAATAGCAGTGCAGGACTTAACAGTTTTTACCAATCTAAGTTCTAAGAAAATATAAGGACGTATCATTTTCCCTCAGCTGACTTGTGCTCAAGTATTGTGAACATTCAGAAACTTGCTTCCTTTATAATGTAGAAGGTTAACAGCTTAACAAAGTAACACATCTATTTTTCAGGCACGCACACATTTTGGTCGTCCGAATTGGTTCACCATCTTCTCAAAATTAGCCGCAAACCACAGTGGAGAAAGAATTGGTAAGAAGCAAGCACCTCCATCTCCTTGCAATTAGCATGTTTAGGAACGCATAGGTCTCTGTTTAGCCAATGAGAAGTGAAATATGGGAATTGTGGTACATACTTCACCCTGACATGAAAGCTTGAAAACATAGGTAGAGGTAGGCCAACAACTGTCATGTAGATATAGGTTCCCTCGTAGGTTTGTTGACAGAGCTGGCCAACAAATCAAAGCACCAGCCCCCTCTAACACGACAGCAGCCATTGTTCCTTCCTGGATGACAGTTGTTCCAAGTGCTTTGGTCCAATTTCCTAAGTTGCAAGTATCTCGACAGGATATATCTAGAAGATTTGAAAAGTTTCGTTGTTTGTAACACAATTTTTTTGGTTTTGGAGCAGGAGTCTTCTACTGTGGCCCATCAGCACTAGCAAGGGAGTTGCAGAGTTTGTGCACCGAACTCTCCTTCAAGACGACTACTAGATTTGTATTTCACAAAGAAAACTACTAAATTCAAAGTGTAACATGTCACCACTTCCAGGTCAGAAAAAGAGCGCTAGCACATAGTGTCCAATATGTATTAGTAATCTACATCACCTCAATTTTCTTTTATTTCCATAGCTTTAGGGTTTATATCAGTAAAACTTTTCTTAGTAGAGTTTTTTTTAATTTTTTTAGAAGAATTTTTTTAAGAAATCAGTTAACTATTTAGCTGTCACTACAAAAAGAACTTTTTTAAAAGAGCTTCATACAGTATACTATTTGGCAACATAAAAATAAAAAGTATTTTTAATTTTAACTATATTTTATTTTATAATAAAAATTATTTATACATATAAATATTGTTTAAAGTATATTAAACAATATACAAAGCACAATATATTAATTGTTATATAATTTTAAACCTTATGAAACATCAATAAAAATATATCTAACCAAATATTTTATATGGATTATAACGTAAGAAAAACTAATATCAAAAATAAATATTAAAACATATAAAATCAAATAATATTATATAACTTTCAAAATAAACGTGAAGATGAGTTTGTGAGTATTGTGAAAATTATGTGTAAAACATAAGGACAAAAAAGATTAAAAAATAAGTTCATTAATTGATTAAAAAACACTTTTTTTACCAGCTCCAAATTTGAACTTCTTAAAAAGCTGCATCTTAGCTGTTAAAAAAGTAATATCTATTAAAAAAGTACTTTTTTATTTTACAGTTAAATGCATTTTAAAAAAATGACATTTGCGGTTTAAAAAAATACATATTGACCTTCTAAAAATTCATCACAACAGGCACTTAATCATCTCCAAAACCTTGCCCAACAAGATCACCTGCCGTACATTTTCCCCTGTGAATAAACAGGCGGAGAACATCACTACTAAACAATAGGAGAATCAAAAAATGTAAAACAAAAGAAGGAGAAGTTTGATGGATGTTTATAGAAAGCTTTGAGCTACTTCTTGGTCACTTTCATTATGCATTATCCAGGCTTGAGTGGAAGCTAGAAACAGTCTTTCCATTCCTAGATATCTACACACCTCGCTGAAAATCGTAACTAGAAAAGAATTGTCAAGTACTGCAAGATTTACATTAATTTTGAAATTTCCCGAGAAATTTAACATCCGATGTTAAGGCACAAAAGTTGAAAATAAATAAAGCAAGAATCATCTGATAGCCAACCATCTTCACATGATTTTTTGAAAGACAAAGTATAATGGTGAGTTGATTTATCGAGCAACGCTGAACAAAATACATCCTCAATAAGTAGCACCAAAAATTTCCAAAAGAACGTTTTGTATGATCTTATTTCCTTAATATCAGGGAGAAGCAAGCTTTCCCCATTTAACTCTTTAGTGCTGCTGCTCCTGATATAATCTCGATCAGTTCAGTTGTGATAGATGCTTGACGAGTCCTGTTAAACAAAATACATATCATGGAAATCAATAACAAGTGCAACAAAATTAAAGAAAAATACACTATTGCATGCTACTAATTGACCCGCAGTGCAGAATGTACGGTAGACCAAACTTATCGTGACAGAACATGAAGCAAAAGAAAATCTTTTTTCCGACTGCAAAAATGATAACTTAAGAACGGGGGAGTGCAAATGGGGAGAAAGAAAGAGAGAGAGAGACTTGTTGTAAGTGAGCGTCAGTCGATCAAGCATATCGCCAGCATTTCTGCTTGAGCTATCCATGGCAGACATCCTAGCCCCTTGCTCACTGCAAGCATTCTCCATAACTGCATTGAACATGACCTGGACAGAATATCAGACATTGTTATCATGCTGATTGCTTTAAAAATGCGGCAAAGTCCCCAGTACAGCTTAGAGAAAGGATTTAGTTGAGGCTTACACAAGAAAATTGGAACTCGGTAAGATTCTGAAGTATTTCACCCTTTGTTTCACCACCTTCAATCTCATAGGAGTCAAGTTCACCAAGCTTTCCACCAGATTCAGATTCTTTCTCCACAACCTACATCAATATTAGCGAAAACACAACATGAATACAACTAATGAAATCAATTACTTCAACTTATTTGATGCTAGATTATAATCACCTCGGGAGATAATACAGTTGCAATGGTGGGAAGAAATGAAACCACCGACTGAAACTTGTTGAAGACAATCCTTAGAGCATCATACTCCACATTCTTTAAGATGTCATCCGCAAGGACAGCAACCTAAAAGCACAATGGTTTGAAGCACACAGAGGTCAGAATGTTCACTGAGTACCTTTGAATTGCGATGTATCTTCAAAGGCTGCATCTCCCACGTAACTTTAAGAAATTTTAAGTGCCATGATAAGATGACAACATAAAGAATCCTTGGCAAGCAGAAACCAAAAATATTTTTTTTAAAGAGTATTCTTCAGAATAACTTGGAACTATAGAGTTTTGTATTCACATGTATTATTTTCCTATTTAAGAATTGGAAACAGTTGAAAATGATTACTTTCCAATTTTCCATAATTAAGCATTAAACACATGCTTTTCAAATGGGCTTCACAATATGTTAAATTGTCTCCCTTATTTTTCAACCTAGGAAACAGTAAGTTTTTACATGTAATTTTCACACAATTTATAATTCATCTTATTTGGATTTTTTTTGATAGAGATAAAAAAATGATTGTCATTAATTTATGCATTTATTTTTGCATCATGATATATATAAATATACAAACACAGAGACATATAAGGTATGCTTATTGTTTTACATATTATCTGTAGGCTGTAGTACAAATAATTCTAGAATATGTAATTTTCAACTGCTTTACAATGAAAACTAGTTTTTCAGGCTGTAGTACATATAATTCTAGAATATGTGAATTATGTTGCTACAATGAAATTGAGGATTGGAAACTCAAATTAAAAAAAAAAAAGTCCGCAAGTAACGAGCGAAGGATGTCTTTGCCTCACTAGCCTAAACTTGTGATGCACAATTAAGCGCACAATACGAATCGTGATTCAACAGAAGATCCTTTTTTTGTTTAACACAAATCCAAACAAGTCAACAGACTTACCTGGGTATAGTTAAGAGGATTCTTCTGCAACTCGGTGATTATTATCTCAATATCCTTCTTTGAGTCACGGACCAATTGAGCCTTTGCTTTCTCTCCCAATATGACATATTTTGTTTCTTTCTCAGGACCTGCGGTAGCACAATAAGCTAATCAAAACACATAAATCTCAGTGCATAAATTCTAAGAATCGAGCTCAAAATAATGCCTACCTGAAACCAACTTGTTCAAACCCCTGCTTATCTTGACTGCAGTAGAGTTAATTCCACCACATAGACCTTTGTCCGAAGAAATGGTAACAATGACATTCTTCTTCACATCAACGCCTAATCAATATAACAAGGCAATTACAATTAAATAGAAGAGTAAAACAAAATCAATTGAGCGCATAATTGTGAGTGAATAAAAAGAATTTAGTAGTCAGTAGAACCATTAGCAAGTGAACAAACATCATAAGCATTTGAAAACATAAGTTATCTAATATCCTTACCCTTTATCAAAGCCAAACTTTAACCATATACTTGTTTTAATCTATGGTCAATGGAGGGCTATACTTTGAATCAAGTCACATAAGCTATTTGAATAGAAAATTAAACAACCCAAAATTCACATGGCTAATAAGAACCATAAAGATCCAATTTATCTTAAATTACAAATCATGAAAAGAGTGAACAGATATAGAAGATCAGTAATACAATTTCACTTTCACACTAAAAACTACATATACAATGGGTTACCGTTGATTAGCCAACCAAAACAATTATATACATGCATATGACTAAGAAGCACAGACACGGACACGGACACGGGACACGGACACGGGACACGACACGGACACGGACACGGACACAAGGACACACCAACTTCTAAAATTTGATGGACACGGACATGACATATATATATATTATAAAATTTAAAATTAAGAAAAACATTCAAAATTCATAATATGATATATATTGATTGATGTATTTCAAGACTTCCAACATCTTGATAGTTCATACATGTTTGATACTTTATAAGCCCCTCCCAAAAAATATAGAACATATATTATATGAAGCATATATTTCATTAAGCAATATCCGAGTGGTCTCCAAACGTGTCCGAGCTGTGTCCACCGTGTGTCAATAGGTGTCCGACACGGACACGTGTCCGACACACGGACACGGCAAAGTCCGACACACGGACACGGCTACATTATGAACAGTACAAGGCACCAATGACTTGCCAAAATATAATCTACAACAATGATAAGTTCTTAATGGATTGGAAAGGAAAAGATGGTGTACTATGTAAAGTTTGCTAATTTTAACATGAACACCTCAAAACTTAACGAGTGACCTGAGCAGGTTATATTTTTACATACTTGGAGAGTCGCCAAGAAGTGCAGTAAACGGCTGCCAAAGGCCACGGGAATTTTCAGCTTTGGTCTGAATTGCTCGTAATTTAGAGGCTGCAACCATTTTCATTGCCTTAGTAATTTTCTGAATGTTCTTGACACTCTTCATGCGATTTCGGACTGCATAAGATAAATCAATCATAATTTATCCATATTCACAGAGATTTATTAGGATTATGCAAAAGACTGCAAGTCTTTCTAAAAACAAAGGAATTAGGCGATAGAAAGGAAGCCATTAATACCAACTTGAGTAGAGATATAGCGCACCCCAACAGAGGCCTGTTCCCTATACACCACAAACCACTTTTGAGAATTAAAAGTGTCAAAGAATACACAAAGTTACGTGATAGAAAGAGCTTGGAAATGATAGCGCGGCATGAGCCTAAAAACAATCGTGATGTGGCTAGGTTCACTCAATTTGTAACAGTACACATATTTCAAGATTATAGCGTGTAGTTTGCAGTAATAGCATGCCAAGAGTGGTTTCAGCTGAACTCGTCAACAGTTTTTATATAACATTCCATTTCAAAGGCTAATACTCATAAAAACAGTACTGGATACCGCTGACTAAAGAAAATAATTTTAAAAAGGAAACACCAATTGAATGTCAAAAGCTAACTCCCATGAACGTAATGTTTCAATCAATCTCGAAATTATCGAAAAAGAAAACCCGAATCCACCAATCCATCATCTGGAACCAGTAAAACTTACTTCAAACTCCATTCTCAAAACACGACAATCAACATTCAACTTCAAGATTCTTTTTTTTCCCCGTATTCCAAACAAACAGATACAGAGAAGCACATGATCACATAAAAATCGCAACACACAACACCAACCAACAACGTTCGGCCAACCACATACGGAGGAACAAACATTAAAAAATAGAAATGAAAAACAAATGGACACAAATCCCAATCCATATTTCATCAGAACCCAGAGAAATGTAGAAATTGGGAAGGAATGGAATCGTACTCGGGGATGAGATAAGATCGGGGAGCAGCGGCCATTGGATGGCTATTTGATAGAGGCACGGCAGCAAATCGTCGGACTTCGCGTCGGAGGGCAGCCATCGCCATCGATGAAGAAGATGATGACAAAAACCCCTGAAAGATGGGTTAGGGAATAGGGATAGTGTTCGATTCAAGCTTTTCCGTTCAGTTGATTGCAGTTGGCATGGCGATGGATGTTTCAGCGGCGTCGTTTTGAACTTGTTTGTCGTATCAAACAAGTTTGTAAAATTAATAAATGTAAACTCAAAATTATAAATTGAACCTTGACGCTTTTACATGAATTTAAATTACAGTTTAATAGTTCAGAATATTTAAATTAAACTTTAATATTTTATAAACATTCAAATAAATTCTTTTCACACAAAAAATGTAATAAATATATTATTCTTTCAATCTTTTGCCATATCATTGATAATATAGTATTTTTAATATATTTATGCAGGTCGTTTCAAAAAATTTATTTTTTATTATAAAATATTTAAAATTAATTAATTTTAATTTACTTTAAATAAATTAATTATCATTAAATCTTCTTCACCTAATTCTCGCATATTGGAATTTAACCTTAACATTTTTATATAAATAAAAATCAGACTTTAATATTTTGAAATATTTAAATTGAACCTTAAAATTTTATAAATATTCAAATAAAAATTTTCTAAAAAAAAAGTAACAAATACATGATTATGCTAATCATATGTCATATTGTGGATGGGGTGGCAACGGGTCAAGTTAAGCTCAAGCTTGGGCAAGTTTATGTTTAGGGCCAGACTCGGCCTAAATTCAAATTAGGTATGAGGCTCACAGCTTAAGCTAGAGTTTGATCAGGCACAGACGGCCTAAAGCTCATTAAGCTCTGACTAAGCTTAATTAAATAATTCTAATTTTTAAAAATAAAAATTGACGTTATTTTCTTTTAAATTTTTAAGCTTTAGGTCAGGTTGGGCTAAACAACTCGAGCTCGAGTTCGACCCAAAGCCTAATCAATTCAGAAAATATAATTGCATATTCAAAACCATGCCCTCTAATCTTCACTAAGTTAATCCTTGTCTATTTAGAGCACTTCCCCTTCGATAAATAACTAAATGAGAAGTTCAAAATGCTTAAGTTTATTTCTATCATCTACACCAATTCCCTTATTCAAATAAAGACAATCTTAGTCAGTTATGAAACTTCCAAAACTATTGACTATGTTACTAGTATTTAACATCAAAAAGATGATTATGCAATATCGCATTCTAGGTTTAGTTATTTCTTGATCCATTTAACTATGCGCATATTCTTAGATGAAACGAAACATCCAAAGTTATCAATAATTAGTTATTTAATTCCTTTTCATAAGTCTGAATCATAGTGTTTAGGTATCACCATAGTATATTATATGTTTTAAGAACTTTTTTTATTGTTATCACCACATTAATATGTTCTGTTGAAAACTAATGCTACAGTTATTTATAATGTGGATATTAGTAAATTTTGAACTTCATCATTGTGGGGTGTTGGAAAGAAATGACAACAACAAACATGTTAGGAAAAGATCAAAAGGAGGAAGGATACCGGTGTTGATAAACTTACATGCTAGTTTTAAAAGGAGTGTCAAAAGATGAAGGATATATAGTAGTCTCTATGTTTTACAAATTTCCTAAAGATTCGATGAGATATGTAAAAGGGTTAATCTTACACCATGATAAGTACATGTTGTCAATACCTAACCACAGGCAGGAATTGAACTACCATAATGTTAAAATCTATTATAAGCCGATGAGAATCCAATAATCGACGGTGAAGAATATGATTCTGATATCAATAATGAATGTGAAACTAATATACAGTAGAATATGAGTACGAAATAAAAAGGGTTGTGTAAAATTTAGGTGGAACAATATGATGAAGATTTCATTGTTATGCCAATGAGTAAATATGAAGATGGTTTAGTTGAAAATATGATACATGTAACTAATGATGAAGAATATATTACAACAAGAGCAAATAATAAGAAATGTGCCAAGAAGGTAAATAGTGGGTTTGAATATGACAATAACATGGATAGGGTTGGAAGTAATGGACAAGATTATAATAAAAAGGTTATTTATTCAAAAAATCCATAAATACAAGAAGAAAGTTCGCATAATTGGTGTAGTAAATATGAGGATAGTGACGTTGAAGTTTAATCACTAGTTTATAGTGATGATAGATGATATAAGGCATCTATCGTGAGGAAGAAATGTATTATGTTTAATCAAATAGTGGATATGAATGATTTTCAGTTTGAAATTGGCATGAAGTTTAAAGATAAGATGTACTTCAGTGAAACAATCATAAATTATGCAATTACAAATAGATATGATGTTTTAATAAAGATATATATTATGACAATTAAGGTTGTTTGTAAGCCACAATGTTCATTTAGGGTATATGCTAATCGGATTGGAAATGGAAAAAAAATTGCTACTAAGATATTATAAAACAAGTATAGTTGTGGGAAAATGTAAAGAAACAAGCAAGCTAGTAAGAAATTGATAGCAGATGAATTTTGACACAAGTATAGGAGGAATTTGAATTAGCCAATTAATGAGAGAATGGATGATCTCTAGAGAAAGTGTGGGTTACAGATGACTAAATCCCAATGTTGTGGGGCTAAATAGGAAGCTATTGTGATGCTATAAGGATCTATAGAATGTTAGGAAGCTATTGTGATGCTACGAGGATCTATAGAATGTTATTATGTAGAGTTATTGTCTTATTGACAAGAGTTACAATGGACCAAAAAAAAGATGAGAAATTCATTATTCAAACTAAACTTGATGAAAACTCCGAATAGGCAATCTTTAAGAAGATTTATATAGGATTTAGTGCATTAAGGTATGGTTCTTTTAGTGACTAGAAAAATAGTTAGACTAGATGGATTTTTTTGAAGATATTCCTTGGGGATACTTTATTAGTTGTAGTTGGTCTTGATAGAAATAATTAGACGTTCCCTATATCTTTGGTTGTGGGTGAGGGAGAAAATTACCAATCCTAGTATTGGATTTGGATATTCTAGTTAAACATCTAAAAATATGTGGAAATGTATAGACTTTTGTAAGCAATCAACAGAAAGTAATCTTTGAGTATTCATAGATGCAATGTTCATTTCTTTATGTGCTTTGAATTCTTTTACTTACAATTCTTCTTTTTGGGTTATTATGGTTTAATGGATGCATTAAAGAATCTTTTCCTAGGAGCTTAGGGTAGAAAATTGTCTGACATGTCTATGTAAATTGGTTTAGACTTTATAAAGGTCACACATATAAGAGTTTATTTTGACAAACGGTAAGTTGCACAATAAAAATGGAATTTGATGAGATAATGGAACAAATGAAGAGTATATCAAAGAAGTCCTATGATGATTTCAAAGTAAGGAAACTAGAGACTTTTGTGGAGACATTTTTTAGTACAAGACCAAAGTGTAAAATAGTTCACAATAACATATCAAAGGTATCTAATGGATTCATTTGTGAAGCTCATAAAAGAAGCTTCATCAATATATTTGAGGATATTCAAGTTACATTAATGACTTGAATTTATGAAAAAGGATATAATGCTCAAATCCATTGATAATATATGTTCAAAAGTGAGGAAAATGAAAGATGTTGTATAATAGGAAGTAAGGCACTATATCATCAAGATTAATGAAAGTTTAAAGTTCGAAGTCACGCATTTTGTAAACAAGTTAATTATTCATTTACAAGCACCAACTTGTCGATGTGGACTTTGGGATTTAACAAGAATCACGTGTATTCATGCAATGGCTATATATCATATCACAGGAAGGATATCAATGTTTATGTGAGCTAACATTACAAGTATGAATGTTATTTAAAGAGTTATTAGTATGTTATGAAACCCATTAGCGGTCCAAAACTTTGGTTGAAGATTGAAAACCTGCAACCTATATTTCCTCTTTTGATTAAAAAGATGCCTAGAAGACCCAAAAAAAGCTAGACAAAGGGATAAAAATGAAGAACAATATCATTAATAAATTGAGCAAGTAAGAGTAGTTACGAGATGCCATCATTATTGTAAAGTTAGTTACAATAATAGAATAAAGATCAACCTTCAAGGCATCATGAAATTGTCAAGGGAATTATAAATTTTTTCTACCATCGTCTCAAATATGACTTAAATATTAAATTTTTCATTACAAAGTCCATATGTTTAATGTTATGAAAAAGAGGAGGGTCACAAAACAGTTAAGTCCTATATTTAATAGTGGCAGTTTTTCAATTAAAAAACCTACACAATTAGAACTTACAAGTTTAAATACCACATTGTCTATCTTAAAAAGGGAAAAGAGGGTGGTCAATTAATATTAACCTTTAATTTTTAAGTAATTTGCACCAAATTGTTTAACAACATAATTATTTATATTTCTATTAGCAATTGTAGGATATGAAGCAGCATTTGAAGAAGTTAATAGGAACACTTATTTTATGATTTGTCACTTAACTACGTTTTATGTTGACTATGTGCAATTATATTATAAGTCCTAACATTGTGCTTTTTATGTATGGTGTTTCATAGATGGTGGTCATCAATTTCAAGTACTTTGAACCTCTAGAAAATAATTGAAAACAACTCAAAATTCTCAAAATAAAACTTCAATACAACTCAAACCAAAAGGAGGATCAAATTAAGGGTAAAGATCAACTAAAATAAATCTCTTGCTAATAATGAATCTATTGCACATTAAACCATTTATTGATGAATTTGGATATTGTGTTTGTTATGATCTAGTTGAGAATTGGACATTGTGTTTATTAAGCTTTAGTTGAGAATTTAAACATTATGTTTGTTTATGATTTAGTTAAGAATTTGAACATTGTGCTTTTGCATAGTCTCTAAAATGGTTTCATGTTCCTATAACTAATGAAATAGTTCTTTACTCTGCTTCAAGTTTGGAATATGTTCTTTTCTTATTGCAAAGAGCTTTACTTATTAACAATGTAAACCATTCTTGATTTAACTCATGATGGCTTTCTTATGCTCAACTATAATTCATTTTTCATTCTTCTTTGTTCTACTTCAACTTTAAGTTTTTGAACTACTTCAATGTAAATGAGGATGACTAGTATGTAATTAAGGAGGGTATTGAGCAATATCTTAATAAAACAAAATAGGGTGAAGTGGAAAATCGATGTAATCAACCAAGTGAAACCTAAAGTGTTGAGAATTCTAAGAAAAGATATATATAAATCTATTAACAAGCAAGACATCTCCAAAATTTTAAGACATAATCTCATATAGATTTAACTCATGTTCCACTATGAATTTAAGCTAACAACAGAAAAAGTATGTAATGATGTTTTTAATTGTATGTGGATTAAATAGAGCATTGCAAAATTTGGCTTTAAAAAGAGAAAGCTAGAATTTCATGGTAAAGATTAAAATTTTATAAAATGAAGTAAAACAAAGAGATGAAACAAAAAAAAAAGATAATCTTAGGTCACTCATTCCCTAAAATTGTTTACATAAATAGTTTAATAGTACATTGCCCATCAGTCACTCTAAAAGCCTACTAGACGTTATAAAATATGTTAATATTAGAGTAGCTATATTAGATGGCCAAGATATATAGTTAATTGAGACCTAAAAAATGAAAACATATAAATATTGCAATTATCAAAATTGCACTATATAAAAAATTTCACCTTTTATGAACAATAATGAATTATGTAGAACAAACTCTTATCCTAACACACAAAAGATGTCTAACATAATTTTTTTATAATAACAAATCTTCAACTCATTTATCAATACAAATATCTATAAGATACCTATAATTTGAATGTTTTAAAAGATTTTTATGATAATATCATCATTAAAACTATAATTGAAATACCCACTTTTGTATTGATATATTGATAAAAATATTAACCATATTAACCAATATTAGGCTTACATTGATATCCGTAACTTCATTTTGTCATTACAAATGGAGCACTCATTATATGGAATTTGAAATATAAATATGGATCATGATAACCACTAAAATGAAATAAAGCGATTGAAAATAATAATATCATTTTATTGTTGAACATAATAATTTCTCTCGAAAATTTGAGAATATATCCTTCTAGCTTGTTAAGTTGTTGAGACAACAATAAACAACATTCTTGAAGCCATTTATGACACATTTACAATCTTCCTATGTTAAGTATATACCAAATGTATAAGTACTAAAAGCTATATATTTTTTATTTTCACACATATTTCTCTTAATTTTATTACCATATCATTGTATGAATATATTAATCAATAGAAGATGAGAGTCCTGAATAATAAAACTAAATTATGGCAAAAGCATAAAGATGTAATAATTAATGGTATATTAAACTAAAAGATTATAGTAACTTGGTACAATATGTGATTTGATATCTATATGGTGAATAATTGTTTTCATTTGCCTCTCTTCATAATTTTCCCACTTTGATCTCAATTTGTAGCTTATTTATCATTGCTCGATCTTTTTTTCCATACTCTCTCTTATAGTTTATAAATGAATTGTTCGTAAAACTAATAATGGTGATTGTTTGATGTATAAATTGCAGACACGTAATTCATTTCTTTATGTGCATAAGAAGGCACTTGAGTTACCTCCGCTACTTACCAAACTGATGAATGATATTATGTATGGATGCCATAAACTTAAAATCAAAATGAAGATCATTTTGTCATATATCTAGGTTGTTTAAAGCTTTGAAGAAATCCTCTAGACAACAATAGAAGATAACATTCGAGCATTTTACAGTGAAAAGCAGTTAAGGTCAAAGCCCTAATTCCCATTTCCTATTTTCAAAAGGACAATATCATGTTGTGACACCAATCTTAGTTGTATAGCTTAATGGTACATTCTTTAAATTGCTCAAATTGCAATACTTGTACTTTAAGAGAAATGAGAATATAGCTAGTCGAGTTGTCAAAGCTCCCAAAATAATTCCGATTCTTCAAACTTCTTGTAATAGTCGTGGAACTAAGTCGAATCCCTAGAGAACTGAACATTGGTTTCTTAATTTCAAGCAATAAACTTAATGGGGGGTTTTGATTAAACAAATGATTAACTAAAATTAAGGCAAAAACAAATTAAATCAACTGAATTTAAAAATGAAAAAGTCAAGATTACCAAACTTCGATTCAAGGGAAAGATCTTATCTAGTTGTAACATTGATCATTGATCTAAAAAGAATATTTTCATGATTCAAACAGGTAGTCCGAAACATATTAGGATAGCCGTAATACATCTCAAAATTTTCTAAATTAGTTGGTTCAAATTCAGCATCCAAACCAAAACTTATCATCTATTGACTGGGTGTGATAGCATTCCATATCAAATAAATGATAGGAATAAGCTCTATGAAAAAGACTAATTCCTAAATTAAATAATCAAGAGAGCTACAACTATTCAATTTAGTTTTCTTGTTTATCATAAATTAAATATAAAAATTCATAAATAACATATTTGCTACTTATATCAATCTTTCATGATAATTACGGATCACTGAGTTCCTGGATAGTGATAAAATAATCAATATTAAATTAAATTGCCAGATTAATCGAATATCAATCATTCATTAAATATGAGAACTCAAAACAAGAAATACTTGAATTAAAATGTGAATAAAAGTTTGAAACACAAAACCTCACAAGTTACAATCAGAGTATTGAATCCCTTTGAATCAGAAAGATTGAGTTTAGTCACACATAGTGACAGGCCCCTATCCTATAATGACTAGGAGACCTGCCCAACACTCCACGGTGATGCTCCAGTAGATATCTGAGTCGGCTAGGCAGTTCCCGTGAAGCTAATTCTATTGCCTTTGTTATGGAAAAGCTTTTCAATTCACAATAAGAAATGTAAAATGTGGAGTTCCATTTTTCAGTTTATTAAAAATTTCAGCAGCATAACGACTATATTTTGACATTCCAAAAATTTCAAAGTCCCTGTAAAAGTTCAAAACACTTATATTGTTACATCAATTTCTCAACTCCAAACTGTGGACTTCAAATCCACTCACATGCAGTCTCAAATAGTTACATCAATAAACTTTGAAAAGCTAAAACAACGTCATGGATCCCATTTAAAAATCATTATACACATCCATTCTTTATAAAATTTTACTTTCCAAAACATGTTCAAAGATATGCAACAGTTCTAAAAAATATGTACAAGGCAAAATAAAAATGTCTACACAACAGCACTTGACGAAGTTGACTACTCGTGAGGTGGAGTCCCTTTTACTGAAGCCCCTGAGCGTGTACCTGGGAGGCTTTATTTAAAAGCAGAAAATAAAGGATGAGCTAAACGAGCTCAGTAAGTATTATTAGTTTCTAATAAAAAACATTTATACAAACATTAACCTCCATAAAAGAAAACAATTTCTTTTCATTTCAAGTAATAACCAATACTCTTACAAAACACATTCTTTTCTTTTCATAAGATCAATGCATACTAAAACAAAACATATATATTTTTTCTAAGATCAAGTTCCACTTTTCTTGTAAAGTAAACAGTGATGGCAAGCAATACTTTCATGAATTTTCTTTCATCACTATCTTTTTTTTCCATACAATACCCTTAGGTTTAAGGTCACGGAGCTGGTTCTGCATCACTTACCTATGCCTAGTTAACCTCTATATATTGATTGTTATGAAGTTGGTTCTATACCATAACGATGCTAGCACTACATATAAATAAGAGGTTATGGAGTTAGTTCTGCAATGCTTACCCGTAATAGTGCCAGCACAATATATACTCCACTCGTGTAGAAGGCGGCTCATAAAACATACTGACAGACACAACACCACCCATGTTAGTGACAAACACCCCCCAAACACCACCATGCACGTTAGGACATACTCTGATTAACGTAATCCTATGTATAAAGACCTAACAACATACTATAAGCTAAATCACAATCAATACATAAGCTCATTTCAATACCAATTCAAAACATATTCAAAATCCATTTCTATGTCGATTCAAAGCATATGCACATCTTATTAAGTTCCAAGTGTATCCAAAACTCAATTTAATGCTAAATCAAAGCATATGTAAACCTTATAAAGATTAACTTTTAAATTCTAGTAGTAGCACTAATGAACTTATTCATCAACATACTTGTCATAGTAAGGTAAAAACCATCTTTACAAAATCAATTTAAAGGTACACTTACTATTTATCATTTATCGTTAACCACCCTCCCATGTTTGGTGCTTTTCCTTTATTAATCCTGGGTCTATGCTAATGAGAAAACTTTATGGTCTTACTCAGTTATGAGGGAGATTCCTGAAGGGTTCCTAAAACCTGCCAAGTATGTCCATGACTTACCACCTGTTTTACAAATTTTATAACAAAGGGCTTAGCCAAAATCTTAGCATTTGGTAAGATTAAAATTCTATTTTCTTTTCATTCAACCATTGAACAACCATTGAACAACTTCCATAATTTATACATGTTGTCTTATTTCCATTTAAATAACGTACATAGTATATACCTACTGTTTTCCTTACATTGAACTATGTACAATATACATGCTGCCATTGAACAACCATTAAGCCACATATATAGCATCTACATGCTGCCAATTAATACCCATTGAATAACATATGGATATACATGTTGTTTTCCTCTCCATTTACCATTCTATTTTTCTCTTCATTTAACCATACCTCCGCTTGTTCCTTAATTTTCATATATCAAACATTCAAATTAGGTTTTAAAGTCTTCTAAAAATTTGTTCCCCTATGTCTCTAGCTTCCATATTGTCAAAAATGATGTCATTTTATCTTCTAAATTATGAAACACATACTAAATATCACAAGCTGCTTCAACACAAGGATAGTATCAGGTTACCATAATCAATCTCAATTTTCAATATCATTCAGCTAGAATTAGGTTTAGGTCTCTTCTAGATATTTTTATTAGTAGGTCTTAGGTTTCATTCACAGTTGGAATCACCCAATTTGGAGTTCTGTAGACAAGTTATGGCTAAAATACTAGAACTGTTCAAGGAAACCGAGAATCCTAAGATAGAATTTCACTAAACATAGTTAGGAAAACTTATCACTTTTTTCAAATCATGCTAAAAAATTCACGCAATTCATAAGGAAATTCATGTTTCCAACTTAAGCAGTCACGTGACCAGCTAAAGAGGATGGACAAGAGTGGTTTAACATACCTAAAATCAGATGGTATCGTGCTACCTATCTTTTCCTTGCATATAGTTGGCATTGATGGAGATATTGTCCATGGTTGGAGGCTTAAACATCATACTGAATTTAGTTCCCAAAGGCAGTAACTTGGAAGACCTATGTGTGAAGGGATTAGCTTCAATTAATTAACATCAATTTTGGTCCAAGGAATAAGTGAAGCTTTAGTGGAATGAAGGTAGAGCAGCTCCTTCATCATCTTGTGTAAGCTACACGTTGTTGGAAGCTGTCCAACATGTTGCTAGCTTAATTTCCAACAACTGTCCATTGTTTAAACTCTCACCATCTTTGTTTAATTAAGCCATTAATTCCTTAAATCATCCATAGAAATTCTTGTTCCCTAAATATAACAAATTGTTTTGATTTTGTCACACCAAAATGTCACATGTCCACACCATGAATTGGTCTCTCATGTAATGAATTTTATGCCCCTAACATCTACTCCTTCATAAACATGACAACTTAAGATTTTCATGCATTCTTGTTCCAAAATAATAAGAACTTCTTCATGTACATGACAACTACCACTTAAGTCCCATTCACATGTACATGTATTATTTCTTGTCCAAAATAATTAAGTGGCTTAAGAAAAATCTATCCAATTTTGGTAGAAATTTCATGTCCACTTAATAATATGTTACACCTAAATATATTAACATATAAGCTAGATTGATTTACTTTAAGTATCCTAACTATGACTAATTCTTATGTTCTTATACTTCAACCCAATAATACTTCAAATTTACTCCACAATAATTTAAATCAAGGTCAATCTTGATATATCATAAATCCATCCCATTGAATTTATTTTTGGTCCATTTCCATACCAGTCAACTCCAATATTACGAAAAATGTAAAAGGAGAGAACCTTTTATGTTCTGAGTAATGCCTATTTTATAGGGTTTTCTAATCTATTCCTAATCTAACTCTAACTTGTAAAGATGTCTATCTAAAATGAATTCAAAATCAAATTCCTACAGAATAGGGATAAGAGGATGTGTCCCAGTTAAACTTCAACTCTTCAAGTAATCAGCCTTATCCACTGCAACAATCTCTTCACTTTATCCAAAATTTGTTATTATCATCAATAGAGTCTCAATTTGATGCAATCTCTACTTTTTATCTCCTAAAACAAATCAAACATTAATTTTAAAATTTAAGCACAAAATAAATTCAAAACAAAGGAGATAACATCAAATAATTAATCAAGATGAGATTTTATCAATAGCCTCCATCAAATATCCTTATTTCCAGGAAGCAAATAGTACTTAAAATTAGAGAAATTAACAGTTGCCTTGCTTACCTTTCTCCTCGAATATGATGAATAAAGAACATGTATTACTCACTAGGAGTTGTTATATTGAAGAGAGATAGGTTGTTGATAAGTGCAAAATATTATATCTTTTATTCTTCTAAACTTAGTCCATTTAGTTATTTTTATTAGACATTTAGGCACTATTATTTATATTTTATTAATTAAGACCTAAAATTATTTATTCTTAATTTTACTATAAAAAAAGGCCTAAGTTGAATTATTTTCTATTATAGGCTTCATGGACAGATAAACAGCAATGCACATCCAAAAATGCACAATAGTAGAAATAAGCAACAGCTAGAAAATAAAGCAAAATGGCAAGGAAGCAAGAGCAAAACGTAGAGTGTAAGGAGAATAAGCAGTAGCTGAACAAAAGAGGAATAAAACGACAGTAAAGAAAAAGACAAAATGTAAGAGAACTCAGTTGGTGCGTGTCTCTACAGTTAGCCTATTATATAGCTCAAAATGTCGATGATAAGAATCTAAACTTAGATAATTGAACTTATAGGTCTTAATGCATGCTTGATCACTTATTAATATGTATGTTTAATTTTTTTATTTCTATTTTTAGTGTTAACAATTTCTGTTTCTATTAATTAGTTCAAGTTTCCGATCAAACCCCCCCCCCTCCCCCCAATTATGTGCGTGTATATGGTCTGTGATGTGTTTGTGCTGGTTGATTAGATGAGACCATGATCTAAAGGATTTAAAGGACTAAATTCAGCAAAAATTCATTTTAGAACAACAAAATCATATCTAATGTGCAAATTGTTGTCCAACTGCATAAATTTTGTGTATTTGCTTAATTATGATTAATCTACGCCTAAGAACTAATCGCCCATACTTGGTTTCTATTTGGGTATGATTAAGGAGTTATGTAGATGCTATAATACAATTAGAAAACCTCCTGAAGTTAGTTTCCTAAGTTAGAATTTTAGAAATATGCAAATTGAATATGAAATTGTTATTGTTATACTGTTTATGCAATCTAATATGAAATTTGAAGGTTTGCTGCTATTTTCCTGTCTACTCAGGATGATTTTGACATACTTTTAAGTCTAGTATGCTTAGAAATTCAAGTGAAAGATGATGAGATTAAATTGAACCTGAAAAAGCACTCAAGAATGTTCAAAGAAGCTTAATTTGCATTGTTTGCATCTTGTTTTTGAACTGTGCATTTAGTTTTGATTTTCTGATATTCCAACATAATTTTAGCTTGATTTACGTGCCAAAGACATGATAAATGACAACTCACGTGTTGGGCAATTAAAGGGATCTAAGTAGAATACAATCTTTGAAGTTTAATAAGGTGAAACTAACGAGTTACATGTTGCTTTAGAGTGCAAGTTCTAGATCTTATTTATTTGGTTTCATGGTCATAATTTTCTAGTTTAAGGGGCTGAAATTTGGTAAATAACATGGGTACAAGTTTGTGCATAAGTTTGAGCCGATTTCAACATCAAGTTATAGATGTTTTCACCTTGTGTTTTGTGAGTTGAATTTTTCTAAACGAATTTTAGTTTGTTTGGAATTACAATCACATATGCTTATTTATTAATGATCTTTATTAGTAAAAACATTCATTTACATTCGGAACAAAATTTTAATAAATAACACTCCATGTGGGATCAACTCTTATTTCACCCTATACTAAGTTGTTAATTAACTAATGGTAGAAATAAGGTATTAATTTCTATACGCTTGACGACACATATTAGTTGTGTAGCGAAGTTGGTGGTGTAACAATAGCAACAAAAATGATGCTAAATAGAAGATATAGAAGAAAAAGTAGCAATCAATCTTGGGTGTTCACTAGATGTAAAAGAGAAAGAAGCTAAAATAGGGATTTAGTTTTTTTTCTTCTTATTTTGTATTTTCAAATATTACTTTGATAATGCGGAAATCATATTTCACGTGTCATCCACGTGGCAAATATAGTAACTAACACAGCTAGTCATGTTAGCACCATTAACAGAAAGTCTAGTGGGTCATTTTTATAAAAAAAATTAAAACTTTGAATATTTTATTACTATTTTTAAAGATAAGATTAAAATTGTAAAATTCAGAAATTTTTGAAATTTTTTACTCTATTAAATAAAATAATAAAAATTGGTTTTCATCATTTTTAGGCGTTCCACTATTCTTTAAGAACATATCAGGTAAATTATAGGGTATAATAATAATATCCCAATTATGTATTTTAAGTAAATCACTTAATCAATTAACAACTCAAAACTAGACAGAGATCTTAATTTAATTAGTATTATTACATCCATTATATTTTTACCTTTATCTCATCTACTAAAACTTGAATTAATCAAACTTTAAATTGACCTAATCTAGTTTTACAATATTGATATAGTGGTAATTGATAAATCTATATTAAAAGAGGGTTGTTTATGCTTAAATTTTTTGTAATTTAGTTTTTATTATATATTGAATATTATCACATATACCTCTATGTAATATTGATTAATTATTATACAATTTTCTTTTATCATATTTCATTAATTTTTTATTTATTCATAATCTCAAAATGATGTCGTATTAAAAGTTAAAATTTAATATTATATTATTTAAAATAAAAATAAAATAAAATAATAGAATATGACCGAAATATTTTAGTCCCTTTTTTTTTTGTTTCTTTTTATGTACCAAAGCCCTAAACCCTTTCAGTGGCGGGTCTGTATTGATTCTCAGAGACGAACGGCAATGGCGACAGAAAGCTTCAACTCCAATCAACTCAACTCCCATTTCTTTGGTCAGTTTCTTCTTTCCCATCCGTTTGACTTTCAACCAAAAGCAAAAGCAATACTGGAATTGTGAATCTTTGGATGCAAGTCTAAAGCTTGAGACATTTTGAGAGACCAAGAAATACGATTTCCCTTCATTTTCTTGACAACCGAAGAGAGGACCTTTAGCATCATTTCTAATTGTTCAACAGTTTTTTTAGTTGCGTTTTTTCTTGAGCATTAGTAGTTAGCCAACGAATTTGCTCAAGATTAGACCTGATTTTGGTCCCAAGCTTGCGCTTTTGTTGACTACTTATGTGTTGATTATGTTGCTGTTTGAAGTGATTCTACTCTATTGCTTAATAGTCCTTTTACTTGCTGCTTAATCTTTTCTCAATCGATTCAATGTTGTGATTCTAGTATGGAGAGAATTTGTATGGGGTGCTATTGCTGGGGGTTTTGGTGAAGGAATGATGCACCCTGTTGATACGGTGAAGACCCGTATTCAAAGCCAAGCTGTTATTTGCAGAAGTCAGGTGCGAATTATTAGCCATTAGTATTAGAAGGTTACCTCGTTTGCTTTTCTGCTACAAGATTGTCTTTTCTCGCCAGAAATTAAGAATGTCGCCTTGATGTTATTAAGAATGTGTCCTGTTTGGAAAAGATTCCTACTTAATGTTGTTACTTCTCCGTTTCCAAACTTTCATAACTGCCAGAGCCAGGCAAGCATATTGCAGATGATTCGGACGGTGTGTGTTGCTGATGGTGTGAAAGGTAGACGATCAAAATTTTATCTTTTAGGCTAATACAGTGGTTCATCATATCCTAACAAGTTAAGTTTTTGTGTATGATAATGCACTGGTCTATATAAGAAGTATACATACTCTATGCATGTCCTGTGTGGATGCTTTTTAATCATTATCAACATATTCTGCACTTTTCATTTTGCAATGATAATTTAACAGTCTGGAAGTATTTGTCCCTTGACTCTGGAGACTTCTTCTTTCCAATGCAAGAAACAATATTTGGCAACTTCTCTCTTATGTTTTTAATGTATAATATCTGCTGAATCGTAGATTTTCCCTAGACTGATCATTTTCTAGGCTTTTACAGAGGAATAACTCCTGGGATTACTGGTTCTCTTGCTACTGGGGCCACATATTTTGGTTTTATAGAGTCTACCAAAAGGTGGATTGAAGAATCAAATTCTAGTCTTGCAGGTCACTGGGCCCATTTTATTGCTGGAGCTCTTGGTAAGGGATTCTCTTGCTTCTTTATTTTGGTGGCAACATCATCTTTACTATTTTGAAAGGCTGCTTATATGATTAATGAATTCAGAGGTATAAGTGCTTCTGAGGTTTGATCTGCATTTATATAGAATCCAACTTTGAAGATTGAGTTGCCACATACAAGCCCTTTTATAACCATGCTCGTATTATTCTTGAGGACAAACCATCCATATCCACTAGATGTGGAGATGTTTAGTTTTATGCTTTTATAGTATGAAATCTCTAACAGTTAAAATATCCAAATTCAGTAATAATGGACTCATCGGCAATTGGGTTTCTTTGAAGGTTTCCTGTCATGTTTTGCTCTGTGTTTCAGGAGATACGCTTGGTTCTGTGGTGTATGTTCCATGTGAAGTAATGAAGCAACGCATGCAGGTGCAAGGCACAAGAGCAGCTTGGACTTCAGTTGTGAAGAAGAATGCTTCATTTAAATCTGGTGAGGGAATGTATGACTATTACACAGGCATGTTCCAAGCTGGTAATTCAATTTTGAAGGAGCAGGGAATGAGGGGATTGTATGCTGGGTAAATGTCATCAACAAACTCTTCAATCTTTGAATGATTTTACTTCTCTCTCTCTCTCTCTCTCTCTCTCTCTCTCTTCGTGCATGTCTGTCTTTTTATATTGGTTGTTTTGTCCTTTTGCTTGGGTTGCATTGAAATCTTTTGATTTTAAATTTGATTCAAAAGGTAGGTTGGATTTTCAAATAGGAAGAATTAACAAGAGGATTTTGTTGATGCATTTTATTTGTGAAGGGTTGATTTAATTAAAAGTCCAATGTAAAGTTTGATGCACATTAAACTTTGTTGCATCACTTCTTCAAAATGATTGACTTGTATTGTATGTGAATGTTTTCAAGGAAAGTAGTATCGAAGCTTATCTTGATTTCATAATGTCTAGTATAAAATGCATCAATTCCAATCTCGTGATGTGAGACTAGTTTGGGTGCCACTGTAGGCTTTAAATAGCAAAAATCATTATTTTTTAGTATTTAATCATTCTGATTTAATAAACTTGTGAACACTGTTAGAAGGTAGTCTTGAAAACATCATATGCAAGGCCTTTGTATTGGTAGCTGTTAACCTTTTTCTTGGTTGCTTTGACAGATACTGGTCCACACTTGCAAGAGATGTGCCATTTGCTGGTCTTATGGTAAACTGTTGTATTCTAAGTACTTAGTCTTAGCTTTATTTTATCAACAAGTTGCAGGGTCAATTTTTTTGGGTTTCGATCATTACTAGATGAGATCAGTTTCATTTCATTTTTTTATTTTCCATTTGTAGGTTATGTTTTACGAAGCACTTAAAGATTTGGCTTACTATGGTAGGCAAAAATGGACCCCCAATTTAGAGAGCCTTATAAACAACTCGGTGGAAGGGCTTGTCTTGGGAGGATTGGCTGGTGGTATGTTGCTGTGCCTTTTTCCCCATCTCGAGTGTGGGTGTTTGGGAACCAAAAGAATTGGTTCAGTCTGGTTGAAGCTATTTTATAGTATGATCTAAAAGTAATCAGTCAAATAGATTTAGAGTAGTTTTCCTTCTGCAACAAACTGAACACTGCATACAGCTGAAGCAGTTCTATTGGTTTCCAAGCGCCTCCTTTGCTAGGAGCAATGTGGTCGAGGGTAATTCAGGAAGGGGGGAGAATAACAGACACATAAATAAGCCTAGGATATGGAGAGTATACTCGAGGAGAAAGAAAGAGGGGACAGAGAGGAGTGCGTTAGTTAGTTAGTTAGTAGCTGAGTTGGCACAAGGCTGGGTTGTAACAGAATGGCCTCAGTAGGTAGTTTTGAGGCAAAGAGGGAGAGGGGAGAGGGGATTGGAAAGTAAGAACAGAGATATTGTAGACAGAAAGAATTTCCTTCTTTCTGAGGAGCATTTCAGCTTTTGAAGGGGTGTCCTGTGGAATAACCCTTGTAATAGTAGTAGAGGGCCTTTTATCTGTTCAATAACATACACTTTCTCTAGTTTATAAAGCTAGAGTTCTATCATCCTTCTTATCTGTGGTACTAAAGTTTGTTATGCAATTTAATCGTTAACCTTGCATTTACAGTGCTTTATGGTTCATGAACCACATGCAGGTTTCAGTGCATATCTCACAACTCCTTTGGATGTCATCAAAACAAGATTGCAAGTCCAAGGATCAACTATAAGGTACTACTTCTTAGGTTTACTTAGAGCACAATTATAAGACTATCAACGCTGCATGATTAAATGTGCTTCAGTTTCTTTCGTCTTTCTTTCATCAGATTTTTGTATGAAGTTGGTCATTTAGTTGAGATCGGTTTGATATTTGATGTAAAAGTTAATCCTACTGAATACAAATGTTAATTAACCTAATTCTTTCTCTCTCTGTCCCTAGCCCCCACTTATATTAATAAAAAGAAAAACAGTTTAACTGTATTGGCTACGGATGTCTCTACTGCTTAGTTTCTTAAACCATGAATTGTAGTGATTTTAGATCTCAAATTATTGGTCAGCATGAGGAACAGTTTAATTCTAGTAAAATTAACTCTATCATGATGAGAAGTGGAGAAGGAGAAAAGAAAAGCTAACTGAATCAAATGAAATGACCATTTTTCTGAGTTTTGGTGTTAAAAATAAAAATAAATAATGCATTACAATTGGGTTCTCATTCACTTGTCATTAATCAATTTACAGACCAAAGATGTGCAGTTAATGTTGATTATATCTCATAGATTATCATTGTGACTTAGGTACAATGGCTGGTCGGACGCACTTCTCAGAATTTGGAGTAGTGAAGGTGTGAAAGGAATGTTCAAGGGAAGCATCCCCAGGATAACATGGTATATCCCAGCCTCTGCCCTTACCTTCATGGCTGTGGAATTCCTGAGAGATAAATTCAACGAAAATGTAGATGATGATAATTTGCAAGAAGTCGCTAACTTGTCAATAGAGAAATCTTTGCCAGAGGTAGCTCAAAACTGAATCTGACCTATATAACTGTATAGTAGCAATGGATCACTAGTAATTGAAAAGTTGCATAGGCAGAAATTTTGTCATGTCTTTAAGCTGGTTAGAGACTTAGTAACTATGCTTCATAACAGGATTGAGTGAACGGTAAGATTTGCATAGAACATAGCTGATTGAAATTTGGAATGTTAATTCTTGTTGAGCCTGAGTCTCTTGCAAGTTTTGTATAGTGAACTTTTCTGATAAAACCAACTGTTTAGCATAATGGTCTTGTTTGCAACTTGGCTCTTTTGCATTTAAGGTAATTCTTTAACATTTACCTTTAACTGTTTATAACATTCAAGTAATAATTCTCTCTTTTTTTATTTTTTAGTTTTGTAAAAGTTCTAAATTATAGGTTATAATTGAATTAAACGAGGGTTACTTTTCAATGCTTAAACGGATACAATGTTAGGTCTTCCTTTTGTTTATTTGTTATTTTACAAAATATCACAGAAGAAACTAAAACATCTTGACTTAATCTACTTCCTAAATCATCTAAGCCTCGTTTACAAAAAACAAAAGGGAAAAAATGAATGAAATTCCTTTCTCCAATACCCTCTCGAGCCATAATTTTAGACAAAATTTTGGAGTTGTATGACTCCAAATGCTTTGAAAACATGTTAATATTATTAAAATTGTGATGTAATGGTAAAAATTTTTAGAAATTAATTCTTTAAGTAACTCATATATTAAAAGCAATTAAGGAATTTAATAATTTAATAAATGGGTTTTGTTTTGGACTGTTAGTCCATCATGATGGAGATTTTTAAAATTGATTAATAATTGTGGATTAAAGTCTGGTAATAAGTTTTTGTTTTCTCATCAAACATCATCGCGTAAGAAAGAGGTAGAAAGTTCAAAGAAAGAAACAAATCAAGTAAGGGGATTATTGAGAAATGTTTGATATTCAGAAACTCTATCTTTGTATTATAATAAAATTATGAATATGATTGAATATTTGTGAGTTCTCTAAAATTTTAGATCTTGATATGTTTATGAAAATTATGTTTATAAATGGTATCAGAACTTTATAGGATATTCATAGTTCTCCTTTAATGTAAATTTCTCATGATTATGAATCCTAATATGAAATCTTAGAAAAGCCTAATTTTCGTTTTTCATGGATTTAATGATTTTGAAGGTTGATTTAATATTTAATGTATGGGATGAAAAAAAGGAACTAAAATTGCTGGGAAAATTTTCCTAGCTCTAGGCGCAACATCAAGTGTTGGATATGATTTTCAGTGTTGGCTACCAACCAACCAACCATTATTTTTTAATTTTTTAATTCCAAATATTATGATTAAAGCTTAATTACCTATAATTTGATGCTAATGAATTGTAATTTTATGGGTAAATTGAAACTTATTGCTATAGAATTTTTTAAAAACCAACCAAACGTGGTCTGCCAATTTTTATAATTAATGAGAGTGAATGTATATAATGCATATCACAATTAGTTGTATTTAGATATCCATAACATAATAATTATTTCTAATTGATGTACGTGTGATTACCAAATTATGTACATATTAGCATTATTATGTGTTGTATGGTATATTAATGGATTGTCCAAAAGTAAACATCAGTATGCAATTTATGAAAATCATTACATGTTGTATGGTGTGTTAATGGATTGCCCAATTGCGAATATTAATATACAATTTATGAAGTTTTCTAAATCTATATAGCTTATTGTTGTATGACTTAAAGCATTAATGATAAGTTTCAATTTCTTGCTGCTGCTATTGCGCTATGCATTCGAATCTATTATATGTTGCGATGTTTAATGAATTGAACTTCTCTAAATGGAGTGAACAAATCTAGTTTTATCTTGGAGTTATAGACTTGGATTTGACACTTAAAACTAAGAAACCAAATACTTTGAACGTTTTGAGCACAGATGAGGAGAAAATTCATTTTAACAACTGGAAAAGATCAAATAGATTGAGTCTGATCTATATTAAGTCAACAATATTAAGTCAACTCTTCCTAAAACTGAACGTACTAAAGAATTACTTAAATTTGTGAAAGCGCGCTTTTAGATTGTTGACAAGTATCTTTTTGGGACTTTTATTGGTACAATAACCACCATGAAGTTTGATGGATTACGCACTATACATGAATACGTTATTGAAGTGACAAACATTGCATCAAGACTTAAGTCTTTAGGAATGGAAGTGGATGAAAGTTTCGTTGTGCATGTAACATCCCGTTCTCATACTAAGGGGGTAGAATCCTAGATTTGTGTAATTGAGAAAACCGCAATGAGAGATTTGAAAAATACATTTTCATGCTCATGCATATTGTTAACATTAACCCTTATTGATTTGTTGAATGAAGCATATTTAGTGATGGTTAAAAGTGAAAATGAACTTGAATATGTGTAGGAAGTTGTTGATGAATGATATAGGCAAATGTTCTCTTTTTGGGATTAATGATCAAAGATAGATCATGAGTTGGTTTGTGAATGATATTGAGATGACATGAAGTTGAAATTAAGTAGAAAAGATGGTTTATGTTCAAGATGGTTATATGTGAAGGTGGGAGGTTAAAATATAGAAAAAAATAGGAAGACGAGTCGAGTTTTTGCGGAAGTTCCAACTCTGTGGTTCGCTGCGGCCAATATTGAAAAAAATCAAAGTTCGCCGCGACGAAGTTTTTCTTACACAGCTTGAACATGCTTTGGTATTTTGGACATAAAATTTTCTCTAGTCATCCAAATGGAGTGATTTTTAATTTGGTATAAACTAGAGACATAGGGCTACAAATCATCTGAAGAAATCGAGTCTAAATTCAGTCTCTAAGAATTTAAAGTTTTGGATGGAAATTGAGCACAAAATGTTATTTTGGTGTAAGAACAGTCCAAAAATATTTGGAGTATAACTTTCAGATTACTGAACCAAATTGAATGATTTTGATGTCATTAGAAACTTAATACAATGGGTAACATTTTTCTAGAAGAAAGTGTTATCAAATTACTTCATTTATCTGATCAAAATTATCATGGAAAATTTACCCAAAGGTTTGGAATTTTGGAGGTAATATTGGAAAGAATGAGAGTTTGGATATTCTATAATTATATAATGTTAGAATAACATTAGTGAATGAATTGTTGGTATTAAAGTACCAAATACATGGGTATAATAGAAATGAAGAGGTTCATATGATTGTAGTTGTGATTCAAAGGAAATGAGCAATGGGTATTAAATAAAAGTGAATGAGATTTGGTTACCGTGAGAGCTAATAATGCTAGAAATGAAATGATGAGTAATTGAATTATGAAATTTGTTTTTAATAGTTTTATTGAGGTGTAACCTAAGTTCAAATTATACTAAGGTAAGTTTTGAAATGTGATTAATGTGACGAGAATAATGGAAAGATACCCAGGATTGTCATTGAGCATGCATTGTACATATTCCATATTTGTGCATAAACGAATACTTATAATTGTGCAATTATTAATGTGTGTGCAACGTGTGTATTGCATAATTTTAGATGTGCAGGATAAACGTCCACATTCAGATATTTCCAATTGGAAGCAAATGTTAATCTGGAACGTACCGTGAGTAGACCTAGATGGTCTCATTTCAATGTTTGTTTTGTTTGAATTTTTGTATTAATTGACTACTGAATGATCAAATGAATGTGTCTTGATTATTGTTTTCGGACAATGAAGGTCCGATGATTGTGATGTTTGATTTGGATATTGAAGTGTTACTTGTATGTGAATAAGATGAAATAAGGGGGCGTTTGGTTTGAGGGTTTGAGAATGAAGGAATGGAATAATTGTAAAAAGTAACGTTTGCTTTGGGGTTTTCAATTCCAAGGGAATGGATTTATTCCATTAAATTTGAGAATCTACTAAACCTTCCAAAGAGGGTGAGTATCAAGTTTTTATTCCAATCTAATGGTTACTATTTATACTCCTCCCCTACATAAGCAATTTTTATTCTTAATTATATTATTAAACTCATCATCATCATCTTTATTATTATTATTATTATTATTATTATTATTATTAATTATTGTTATTACTATTATTATTAATTATTGTTCTTCTTCTTATTATTTTTTATTATAAATTTTAAAATTATTTTTATTCTTATTCTTATTCTTATTATTTATTTTTATTATTAATTTTATTATATGAAATTAATTATCTTTATTATTATTATTAATTTTATTATACGAAATTAATTATCTTATTAATAATAATAACAACAACAACAACAAATATGATATGGAAATATGATATGGAAAAATGGTATTATATTATCTCTCATTCCCATTAATGCAACAAACCAAACAATATTATTGGTATTAATACAGAAACTCAAGTTACAAACCAAACATCATTTTTTAATTTTTCATACCCATTCCCATTCCCTTATACTATTATACCCATATCCATACCCAACCCCGTGCTCAAACCAAACGCCCCCTAAGTGTACATAATGTGATTGTTAAATGTCGGATCACGGTCCGATGATAAATGTGTTTTGAATATGCATTTGCATATGAATGAAAGTGTGATTCTCAACTTGAATGTTGAATGTCGAACTAAGGTCCGATGATATGTGAATGTGAGTAAATACGAATATGTAAATGTAACTGATGCATTCCATTTCATGAATGCATGAAACATAATGGCAGTTGTGACTTGAGGAGCCACCAAAAAAGAGCTTAAAGCTCAAAGTGTGAAAAAGAGCCTCGAGCTTAAACATGATTAAGAGCCTAAGACTCACTATATAAAATAAGCCCTGTATCTCCATCAGATAAGGGACAATTAGTAATGAGCTCAGTATCCAATGGATACGAGACAGTTGGGGCACTCGGTCACAATAAAGTAACAAATGAAAAGTGAGTCTCATGTGCACTGCATATGCATAATATGAATGATTAAATTGTATTGAATGTGAAATGTGAAATGATGTGAATCTGAATTATGTGTTATGTGACTGGGTGAGCCATTGATGATGGTTACTCGTTGAGTTCGCAAAACTCACCAAAAATTTACAAATATTTTTCAGGATCAGAAGAATACCCTGTTAGGAAAACGGAAGTCTCCCTACAGCATACAAGTAAAGGATATAGGTCGGAATCAGTTCGTGTTTGGATTGTATTTCTTTATTTTTTTATACTAAATTGTATGTTTCGCAACTTTTGTATCAAATTATGTATTTCGAAAGTTTTGTAAAATGTGTATATGATTTATGTTGTAATGTAAAGGCATTATGACTAATGTGTTTTGTATTTGTGAAAGGGCCCAAATGGCTATTGAAAATTAAGTTGATTGTATTGTTATGACTGAAAAAGTTTACGAATAAAGTGGGCCCAAACATATTATGGATTTCCAAAAAATTGTGTGTATGTTGTTGTTTAAAAAAAAAATTGTATAGAGTTTTGACTAATGTAGTGCTCTAACATGCCACCCTCGTGGGGAACGGACTCGGATATCACTCATAGATGTTAGCAGCGACGAATCGCTTCATCAACCTTTAATATGGAATTGAAGTCTCCAGAATTCATCCATGGAGTTATATGAGTGTTGGCAATTTCCTTG
>JAOQMR010000007.1:10883973-10901432 GCA_027563865.1 Erythroxylum pelleterianum | reverse complement strand
AATATTTAAAAATTATTGTTATTTCATATTAATTGTCATTATTATTTATTATTAAGATTTTTGAAAGTATGGTTGATGTAAACAGTAAACTAATAAAGTGTACAGTACAACAGTATAATATAACAATATGGACTATTTTGCAATCTTTAAAAATTTTAGGGACTATTTCATAAATTTAAAATTTTTTTCGAAACGGTACCGATACAGTTTTGTTCCATAACTCAATCCGATACCGAACCCGGTACAATATTCATAACATTGGTTGAGTGTACTCAAAGTCTTGCAATTCCACTTCAGTGGTTAATTTTCAAAAAAAGATTCCACTTCAGCCATTTACCTTAACTGCATAATGTTGCAGAAGAAAACAGAAAGGTAGGTTAAAGGTTTCTTTTTTTTTTTGGTTATTTGAAAATTTTAATATTATTTTATTAAAATAAGATGTAAATTTTGTATGACATAAAACATCTTACACATACTAAAATGCAACCATATAGCTTGTCATATCATCACGATAATAAAACGACTAATTTATGAAAAATTAAAATATTTATTACTACTTTTTAAGCTTCTAGCTATAATTATAAAATTTTGAAAGTTTTAAATTTTTTTATCATTAACACTATTTTCTAAAGCAAACTTTCCAGATTTCTATACAACTTTAAGATGTCAGATCCGATGAGATTTATGTCAAACATTATAGTTTATACTCTAGTCCATTGGATCTACTCGAACATGAAAGCGCTCTTCACCTCAGTTTACAATTTTTGTTTCAAACTAGCTGGTAGCCACAACGTAGAGCTAGTTACCACAAAGGGATTAACGTATTAATTGGAACGTTCGAGTATCTTCCAAACTATTTACAGTTTAAATACAATAGGAAGGAAAGAAAAAGAATTAGAAATAGACATCTTTTTCGCCTAGAGAGGGCGTTCCCAAGCCCGAGTTAATGTATTAATCCCATTCGACGTCAAAGAATCCAGCATCTTTCATCTCAGAATAATATGCATTTTCCAATAGAAAATCTTCCTCCTACGAAGATGTCAAATGAATATTACATAAGTAAGGTCATCAAGATCTCCACAGGAAATATGGTAGCACCATCAAGAACCACAACAGCAAAAAGAAATTCACCTGGAAAAGATCTGCTAGGAATGCCACGTATAGGATGGGAAGATAGAAACAGTGATAGCAGAAAACTGTGAAAATGTACAACCTGCAGCAGGCAAAAAAGACCAGAATTTGGAAAGGCTCTTTGAAAGGATGGAAGTTTATGTATAGTTTTTTCTTTTAAACAAACAGTTTTTTGACAAGTACCAAATGCCGATGCTGGCGCCAATTCCGGCAAACCCACAAGCAAACAATGCCACAGCATTTAAGATGAACATAACAGTAACATAGTTGTAAAATGCTGGCCTAACTGTAAAAGGGGGAAGATGTCAAGTTCAATCTGATAAAGAAGATGTAACAACATAGTTATTGTACTCACGAGGTAAATTCTCTCTCCATTTTGAGAAATGCACAAATAATATATATCCATAAACACCAGCCAGCAATAATTTGTGTATGATCCAAAAGCCCCACTTCATTCTTTGTGTTGCATCAACACCATCAATAAAGAGTGGCACCCCAAACCCAAAAACATAAACAGCCTGAGAAAGAATAGCTACAAGTGGTGAAATGGATCTATACTATAAGTTTGATATAGACAACATCGAAATAAATGATTGGCACATGATAGATGATGTAAAACAACTATTTACCCACAAGGATAAAGCCTGTCAAATTAAACAGTTAAAATGCTACAGAAAATATAGGAATTGTTTAGAAAATTATCTTACGTATGAAACTAGTGAATCTTAAAAGTTGAGAACATAAATATAATATATAGAAAAAAAATAACTCCTCAAGTCCCATGTAAACACTAAATCAATCAGTTGAAGTGGATAAAAAGCCTTAGTTGGCGTATGAAATTTCTCATACAGTAAACAAAGTGATATAGCCTCCCACACCCTACCAAAAGCATGTATGAACCTAAAGGCAGAAAGTAACTTCAGTTTTCCTTTCAACTTAATAGCCTAAATACTCTATTACCATTTTACCACCTCGATTAATAGTAGTCAATCTCATAGCAGAGAATTAAAAAAACAAGAAACTCAAAGGTAATAGTGAAGAAATAAAGTTATTCGCCATTAGATGTTTCAATTATAAGAGTGAAATTGGATCTGGTCCCATGTAGAAGTGGAGGTAAAGAAGAAAGAAAGGGAAAAGAATGTACACAAGTCTTAGGTGGTTCGTCAGTGAACTTATGTCTACGGGCACAGACTACAATAGAGAAGAGCACCCAAGTGTTTTACTCATAAAGTTTAGCCAATTTATTTATTAGTAATGCTATAATATCTATAATAAAGTAATACAATATTACTACAAAATATCTAAACTATTCTATTATACGATATTACGATACAAAAAAAAAATTCTTTTATCGAATATATACTAATGCTAAATTCATCTCTCTAATATCTTCAAAAAAAGAACACACAAGAAAAACTGTTATAGAGTAACAGAGCTCCTACTATGCCCTTTCATAACCCCTCAGTTTTTCCGGATCAAGTTTAACATATTAGAGACATGCCTAAAGATCTGCCAACATAAAAATTCTTCTTAATGGTACAACCCCCATAAGTATTCAACTCACTTGGTTTCGAGCGTATGAATTCTTGATGTAACAAAAGATTCATCAAAAGAGATAAATAAAACCACAATGTTCACATGCCCTTATACTTTTGATCCAACAGAACATAGTCCAGATTTTCATTCATCAAGTATTATGCATTTCCATTAATGCCTTCTGTTTTTCTCTCTCTGTGAATCCATACTTATTCAGTCTTACCACTAGATAACTAACAAATTCAAGTATAAATGCCAGCACTCTAGCTAATCTAGCCTTTACTGTTAAATCCAAAAGACAATCATTGACCCTGCACAAGCATGCATTACAAATTCACCTTAAAGTATATGGCAGAAACTTGAATGTCAATCTGTAGCATCATTATCACTCTTTTCAAATTGAAGAAACACATCCAAAAACAGGAATTCTAATCACTATCTCCATTCTACTACTATTCCTGGTATATAAAATTATAAATCCATCATCATGGAAAAGTCTCAATGATTTCAGGTTGATATGTGTGCATAATTCCAGTTGGGAGACAATTTAAGCCCCTATTCAAGACCGACATCTTCCATCAAAATATTTCAAGTTTCCATCAACCAATTCAAAAAATTGTACTAGCAAATACTTTTTTTTTTCCTGAGTGAGTTATCAATCAGCAGTTTGCATGTTAGGCTTGTTTATAGATTCTATTGTCATAACATCTTTCTCATACTTTTTATATAGCCTTGTATATGTTATCTTTATAAACCTACAATATGAAACAAATACCAAAACTGAATTTGCTAGAGGTGCAAAACTGGTAATTCTGAATTCAGTTTGCCTGGTACTACATGAATTGACTGCATCAAGCTGGCTGCACTACCCTGTTATTTCCTTAACACAAAGAAATTGACATTGTAATAAGTATGCAAGAAAAAGGAACTCTTGGCAAGAAAAAGGGAACTCTTACCATAAGTTGAACCTTTACACCATAAAAAGGACCAACAAACACAATAAACCTGAAACTTTCAGCATTTCTCTCACTGACTAACTTTGGAATTCTCAGAACATATCGACCTAGTAATGCTTATTGTCCAGAAGTGCATTCTGCATATTGTAAAAAATCAGTTTTAGGCAATTTAAAACAAAAACACGCAATACCTTGAAAAGAATATCCACAACAACAACGACTCCTGAAACAACAAAAGTGCGAGCTAAGGCTGCCAATCGACTAGCATAATTATCTTGCAGTAAAAATGCCAGTATGCTGATTTCCATGAACACCATGCTAGATGCAGTGAACAATGACAACAAATTCCAAGCAATCTCCTTCCCAGGAGTGCATTGCCAAGCCTGTTTGTCAAACAAAAGAACAATCAATTGGAAAAACAAAAAATTCAGCGGAGAACATTCTCCAAGGCCAAGAGAACAGTCTCTCCACAAACTCGTCCAGAAATTAACTCTACAAACTCAATTCACAAAGAAATCACAAGTAAATGACCTGAAGAGAGCACCAAGCGAGATTGAGAAAACTAGCGAGCCAGAGAAGAGCATAACAGGAAATCATAATAAATGACCTTCCACTCCAAAGCCTCCTCACATTCCTCTTTGCGTTGATCGCTAAGTACAACAAGAACAGAACTGCCCCCGCTACGAGCACGATCTCGTACCATACCAGGTGGCATTTCTCACCGCCGCCACCTCTGGACAAAAGCGACGAACTCTGTCCGTTTCCGCCGGGAAGAGCCGAGACTTTTGGTGGGAGGGAAGAATAAGAGATGTTAGGAATCGATGTCAGTAAATTCATCTCGAGAGGGGAGGAGATCAATAAGCTATAATGTAACCGTCGCTTGGACGGCCGTAATTGCACCGTAAGGAGGTGAGCATTGGGGAGTGTATGTGTGCTCGATGTTCTACTAGTGTTACCCGCCGAAGAAGAAGAGACGATGAACCATAATAGAGTTATGCAGAAAGATTAGGTAGAGTTATGCAGAAGTCAATTTTCGTTGGATCGACGGAGATTAGGTAGAGTTATGCAGAAGTCAATTTTCGTTGGATCGACGGAGATTAGGTAGTTATGTAGAAGTAGCTTTACGGCCCGTTCGCACTTTCACTTTCACTCGACATACACATTTTCTTCTTCTTTTTTCTTTCTTTTTCTGAAAGGAATGGAAATTACAACAGACTATACGAGACATGTACGAAATGTTTAGGATCAGAATTTCGTCATGGAAATTAAAGTAGGTAGCTATTAGACCCCAAGTTGTTACAGGGGATCGTGTGAATATTGACGAGCTTTAACTAGTATTCGACGCGAGGAATAATAGAACAAGACAAAGATTTGCAAGGAGGCAAGAATGAAAAGAGGCAATGTTAAGTGTTGGTATTCATTGGTGTATACGAGATGCTAGATTTGAATATGAGACCAAAAAGAAGGCTTGAGGTAGATATCACGTGGAAGATTAACTGGATCACACGCATGACAAGAATATGGGAGAGTTCCAAGGTGACTTAGCAAGTAGATCAAGTATGATGCGAGTTTTGGGAGCATTTCGAATCTTGTATGAGTTGACTTAGCTAAGGTTAAGTTCTTGATGGACTAAAGACTTAGGAGGCGCTTGGTTCATGAGAATGAGAACGAGAATAAATATAGGGAAAAATAAGAATAGATATAATCATAATAATTATGATATTTAGTTAAGATGAAGGAATTATTACCATCACCATTGATAGTGGTTGCTTTGTAACAAATATTGTAATTAATTAATTACAAAATGAATTATATTTTAATTAATAAATAAATTATATTTTAATTAATTACAATATTTTAATTAATAAATAAATTACATTTTACAATATTTTAATTAATTACAATATTTAATTAATGAATAATTATATTTTAATTAATAATTATATTTTAATTAATTAATTAATTATAGTGTAATTAATTATTTAATTGATTTCACCATAATTAACTCTCCTATTCCTCTAGATTATGAGAGGAATAGAGGATTGTCCGAAACCAAGGAATGAAATCTTAGATCTTAATGATAGGTTCATATCAACCATCAATTTTCATTCCATACTCATACCCCTTTTCCCATACCCCTCAAACAAGCACACCCTTAGTGTGTGCTCAAGTGGACGGACCATGGCTAATGGAGTTGGCATGGGTAAGTATTGGACGAACCAGTGTGCTATTGACTTAGATGACTCATCATCAATAGAGATGAGGAGATTTTGGATGATGTGGAGAATAAGATCACAGTGAATGACACATCAACTCTAAGAGATAAAGATCATGTGGAAAGATCATCTAAAGATAGAGCAAATCTTCGTAGATATGGATAATCATTCCTGGATAGTGTAATATTTTATCTTGTTATTGAGATGTAGCTTAATTCTATTAGATAGAGTCCTAATTGGATAAGATATCATCTATTGATTAGTATGATGTAATCTAATAAACATAAGACATGATAGAGATGTCAAAAAGGGCCTGACTCAGCCCGATTTTGGCCTGGGTTGACCGACCATGGGGGGCCCATGGGGTGGCCTGGCCTAGCTCGTGGCTCGACCGTTACTTCCAAAATGACGTAATTTTGGAAGCTTTTCTTAAAAAAAAGGCCATCCGGGTTGGCCAGGCCACGGGCCGATCAACCCGTGGTCAAGTTGGGCCACCTGTCGACCCATCCTGGCTCGCTTGGTCACAGGCCACCATGGCCCGGGTTCAGGCGGGGTAAAGCCAGGGGGCCCGAATTCGACCCGACCCGACCCATTGACATCTCTAATATAGGATAAGATTGTGATCATAACTAGTATAGTTTTATTATGATTCTAACTTAATCATTTAGGGATACCTATAAATAGCTCATTTGACCCTTGCTCTTCTCAACAAGAAGTGGGAAATGGGTGTGGGAGATACTTAGATTGAAAGAGTATTCCTCTATATACTCTGAAGGAAGTAATGAAGGTTAAATTTTAAGCTGTATCTCTTTCTCATGTTCTTTTGTTGCCGTGATTAGTTAGTTCTTTCGTAGTTTTCTTGCAAGGGTGTGAGAGTAAAATTATAAATTTGTAAATAGTCTTTGAATTTTCTTAAAATTATAAAATATTTCTTCTATATATTGTACTATATAATTTATAATTTTACATAAACCTATATCCAAAAATTATAATAATAAATATTTGAAATAACGTCAATCTATTTATTTATATTAATATTACTTTTCAAATTTACATACAAATAATAACCACAACTAATATAAAAAATTATACAAATATAAAATTAAAAACAATATAAAGTACTTAAAATATTAAAACTTCATTATATAATAAATAAATATCAAAACATTAAATAAAAATAATAATAAATATTCACAGCTCTCTAAGTATTACAATTTACAACAAGAGTTTGTGCCGAAGAAACAACCAATTAGAAGCGAAACCTGATACAAAAACATTTGTAGTTATATTTCATATATAAAATTTAACATATACATTAAATAAAAGTAAAATTAAAATAAGAGGAGAAATGAAAACATGAAACTTCATTCAATTGAATATTTGCTCAAATAACATTGATCTCAATTCTCATTTGGTGCAAAATCTTTATCAATGAGACAAGCCTCATCATCACTATTATTCAAATTCATTGCAACAAATGAGATTTCAATACTTTCTCATCCAAAATTATCTTCAACTCATTTTCATCTATCAAACTCAATTCCTCAGAAACTCAGTCTACCAAAAGATCGATATGATCAAGGTAAATCAGAACTACAGAACTATTTATTCTATTAAGATTCCTAACAAATAAATAAAATAAAATAATTAAGAAATTAAAAAATTATATTCAACTTAACAATGGTAACGTACCTTTCCTGAAGTTTTTAGTTGTATCGAACAAAGAACAAGTTGTTCAATCTTTTGTATTTCAATCTATTTCTTTTCTTATGATGGATGAATTCAAATGTGATTCTATGAGATCCCACATTAGTTGAAGAAGGGAACGAAGTATGTCTTATAAGGGTACGGATACCTCTCCCTTATAGGCGCGTTTTCTATAGTCTAATGCACCGAATCCCATCAGAACTTTGAGGTTAAATGTGCTTGGGTGAGAGTAGTACTAGGATGGGTGACCTCCTGGGAAGACCTCGAGAAAAGCAAAACGTGAGGGCTTAGCTGGGCCAAGGCTCAAAGCGGACAATATCTATAAGCGGATAATCTGGGATGTTACAAGTTGGGTTGTTACAGGTGGTATCAGAGCCGGTACCCGAACTGTTATACCAGCTAGGCTGGACCCCAAAGAGGGCTGGGCCCTAAGGGGGGTTGAGAGTGTGAGATCCTACATCGGTTGGAGAGGGGAACGAAGTACATCTTATAAGGGTACGGATACCTCTCCCTTACAGACGTGTTTTCCATGGCCTAATGTACTAGATCCCATCGGAACTCTGAGGTTAAATGTGCTTGGGTGAGAGTAGTTCTAAGATGAGTGACTTCCTGGGAAGGCCTCGGGAAAAACAAAACCGTGAGGGCTTGGCTGGGCCAAGGCTCAAAGTGGACAATATCTGTAAGCGGATGGTTTGGGATGTTACAGATTCAATTCCTTTCACACCCTATTACACTCACATATTGACTCAGAATTCAAATTGTAAATCTTTACAATTCTGGAACACCACTCCCGAATTGGGCCAACCAGAAAAATGTAAGAAAACATCAAACTTTCATATTCTGTTTGAAAAGCATATCAAACTTTGATAAACATCAATAAGCTATTTTCCAAAGAAAAACTTTGATAAACATCAATAAGCTATTTTCCAAAGAAAAACTTTTGTACTTTAAACTGTTGGGGAAGTCCATATAGCTTTCCAAAGGCTTATTAGAGCATCATCTTTGGAAGTGTCTAAAGGTCTCCTTTTTAGTAAAAAAATAATTGTTGCTTATACGAAAAAGATATCTGAATTGGTAGCACTCCAAATAGGGGAGTCATCGATGTTATTATTTAGTAAAGTGGCATAAGATTGAATTTCAAATATTTTTATTAAGCCAAAGAGTTAGTGAGTTAAGACCTTTCTACAATTATTATACTCAAAATTGAGACATATTGGTCAATCAACAATACCTCTCTAAGTGTTAAGATCAAAGTTATGGAATAACTAGGTAGATATAGTAAGATTATAACTTAATTAATATTGAAAGAATAGGACATAAACTATTATTATGGGTAAAAAAAGGAGTTGCAATACAAACACTCACTAACTATAAATAACAAATATTAATTTGTAAATTAGAACTAATAATATTGGAATCCTTATAAGCTTTATTTTTGGATGTTTGAATATATTTCTTCATACATGAAACAAGAAAATGGATGGGTATATATAGGTTAAGAAAGCTAATTATACCCATACATTTGAATTTATTATAATTATCACACGTTTTATAATTATTTTATACCACAAATTTTTTATTTTTATCTAGATATTTTATCTAAATTCTTCCAACTTGAATAATATCTAGATATTGTGAGTAATATCTAGACTCTTCTAGCAGTCTCTTACATAAAGATTTGATTAAGAACTAATCAATTTTCTTACAACTCATCATTTTCATGTTGCTTACAATTCCATCAGGCTACAAGAGGATCAATAATAAATAAGCTTCTAATTATTGACTGTTGTTATCATAAAATTTGGTATATTACTTTTTGTATGAAAACTTTCTATATTCATAATTCCTTCTTCCACTCTACCATGAATGAAGTGAAATTGAATTTGTATGTGCTTTTTTTTTTATATATTGAAATGTTATATTTCTTATTCTCAAGTTCTAACACTAATTTTAAATATATCATTTCTTTACTAGCTTGTGCAGCTGCTACATGTTCTGCTTTTTCTATTAGTGTAACCATAATTGACTATCTTTAGAACCTAACTCATTCCATACGAGTAAGTGTGAACACATAACTTGTAGTAGATTTACTTTTATTGAGATCAACTTCATAATTAGAGTGAAAGTATCTTTTGATAATAATCTAATCCTCCATATCATAATGCAACAACATAGCCCCCTTAATGTATCTTAATATCCTCTTTACAACATTCTAATACTCTCTAACATGATTTTTCATGTAATAACTAGGCTTTCCTACTTCATATGCAATGCATGGTCTCGTACAAATCATAACAAAGATTAAACTCTTTATTATAGATTCATATAGTAATCCAGACATCTCCATCCTCTTGTCTTAGTTGTTAGGCTCATATTAGAGGATAACTTGAAATTAACAAAAAAGACGGGTAAATATTAACTTATATTTTTGAATATTAAAATGTTGTAAAACCTTTTTGTGGTAATTCTTCTAAGAAAGACAAATCTTTTCATTTATTTCTATCTTAACAAATTTGCATCCATAGAATCTTATTTGATAGTTCCAAATCCTTCATTGTAAAATTTCTAGCTAATTGTTCCTTAATTGTTTAATATGATCTTTGTTAATACTTAAAAACCAACACATCCTCTATATAAAATGGCAAGACAATAAACTCATTATCACTAAACTTCTTAAAATATGCACAAGAGCATGTATTAAGTCTATTAAGTCCAAGGTTCACGATAAAGGAATCAAATCTTTTCTACTAACACCTTGATGTTATTTAATCCCGATAGAGATTTGTTTAACGTATAAACAAACTTCTCCTTTTGTTTTTCTTTAAAACCTTCTCATTATAACACATAAATTTCTTCTTTAAAATCTTTTTAAAGAAAAGTAGTATTCACATTTAGCTATTCTAATTGTAACTTAAACACATCATTTATTGATAGAATGACTATAAATGTAATAAGTCAAACTATAAGAGAAAATCTTTCATTAAAGTCAACACCTTTTTTTTAGTTTGTCATTTCACCACTAATTTTGCATAATATCGCTCCATTTGATCATCATTTCTCTTAGTTTTGAAGACATGTTTATTACCAATTATCTTCCTTCCTGATGGTAATAATAAAAGTTAACAAGTTTTATTTTTATGAATAATTTCAATTTCTTTATACATTGTTGCCATCCACAAAGAGGTATCTAGATTACTAAGCTATTTTTGGAGAGCAATGGCTCCCTATCCCTTTTTAAATGTTAGTATATTATATTGCCATACATCACATAATCTGAGTACCACTGGTCTTTTGTGTGATCAAATAATTGAACTTTTGTAGTTCCAAACTCAATTGGTTGCTAAACAACTTGCCATGGTATTGCTTTAAAATAAGTTTCAAATTTCTTTTTCACATGTATAGTTGCCTTTAAACTTCTTTGTAAAGTTTTAATGTCTTCTTTTATCTTCAGTAATTTATCTTCTTCAAAGATAATGTCCCTACTGATAATAATCCTATAGGCAGTGAGATTCTACAAATGATACTCCTTTCCTTTGTCAACATATCCTAAAAATAACTATTTCCTGAATTTTAGATCTAACTTTGTGATTTGTTTATCATTGTACAACAGGAACATAGGACTAGAAGAAGACAAGAAAAATCAAAATAAAAAGAAGAAGAATTAAAAGTGCTTGTTGAAAAAAAAGACGAAATAACAGGAGCACGTGCATGTTTTTGCATCTAATTTATGTGAGTTTAATGGTGTGAAGTTAATGGAATGATGGCTGGGAAGAGATGAAGCAAAATGTAGCTTTCCTTGAAGCATAAAACGACAATAAAAAAGGTGTGTTTCGGACAACTCCATGCATGTGAACAATGTTTACAAATTACAATCCATGGTTTATGCATAAAATGAATAGCCATATGTGCATTTCACTTATATAGCCAAGGAGACCAAAGTGACAAAGTTTGGCAAAGAAGGTTGTCAGTATGTGTTAAACACAACATAAATGTAGATGTTTTATGCCAGCAGAAAACGATGACACGCAACAACAGAGCCAAAAGACCAAACGCAAACATAGGGTGCTTTTTCTGGCTTAAAATGCATAGTAGAATAGAGTGTTTTAAAAACATAAATAGTAGTGTGGTCCATCAATCTTAATTCGTCGCATCAAGCTACAGTAGGGGAGATAGAAACAAGAAGGGACGACAGACGAGAGCTTTCGGGAGATGGTTTTAAACTTAAGTGAATAGTGAAGATGGACCACAAATGTTTATTTGTCACATCACATGAATAGTATCAAAGGGAGAAGAGAGCGGTGGCATGGAATAGAGTGGAGATGCTAGATTTTTGGTAGTTTTTTTTTCACCACCGAAGCAAAGAGGTGATGACTCACGCTTGGAGCATTAAAATGGAGATGAAAGGCTAGCTTCTTGACACCTGTTCAACGGGAATATCGACGCCAAGTCATGGTTAAGCTATTTTTATCATTTTTAGGTTGTAATTTCTTTTAAGATTGTTATGTTATTAGTGTTGATTTTACTGAGTTTTGGAATGAATGATCTAATATGTTATTTGATTGTTTTATTTCCAACTTATTGCTAAAACATTGACTGTAATTCATAATCATTACTTTTGATGTTTGTGAGTGGCATCTAATAATCGTTAATCATTAGGAACAATATAACTTAGGTTAGATAACTTAAACGTGTGAGGTTATTGCCTATACTGATCATTTTCTAATTCATAATTTGGTTGTCAAATTGAATGTAAAGATTGTATCATAGGTTATTCGGTAGTTAGGTTTAATTAAAGATCATTTCTTAATTAAACAAAACCTAAAGAAAAACCAGGATTAGTAGAGCGATCTATTAGTCTCAGATTAATAGTCCTAAGAGAGTTATAAAGACATTAGGATGATGGAATATGCTTGATCGTGTTTAGGCTGAGATTGGCCCTAGAACCAGACCTTACTTATATTCGACACTTTTCTCATTTTTGGTTGCTTGTTTTAATTTGTTTTTGATAGTTTACTTTTATTTCAGTTTCCAAATTGCTAAAAATTCAAAACCCTCTTTTATATTTTCCTTGCATCAATTAATTTTGGTTACGAAAATTAACCAAACATTCCCTATGGATTCGATCCTGACTCACCCTAATTACAAATTTTAGTATGTGGAGTCAGGTAAATTTTGTAGCATACTGATCAACATACGCTGTCAAATTTTGGCGCCATTACTGGGGACTGTGGTAGTTTAATTTTCAAATTTGATTTTAGTTGGTGTTTTGTGAATATATTTGTTTATAATCATTCTTTTTGTTACTTGTTAATTTTTAATTGTTCGTTAGTGTTGGTGCATGGTAATGACCAGATCTCCTCGTAGAGAAATTGAGCAACTTGATTCGGAGATCTAGAGAACATTGCGGAGATTGCATAAGGAAGCAAGTTAAACTTTGGAAGACAAATTGGAATCAGAATCCAAAAACACGATGGCAAATTTGAGAACTATAAGGGAGTTAGCTGCACCTGATTTAACTCAAAGACCATTATGTATAACATTTCCAAATTTCGCTGAACATGTTACCTTTGAGTTAAAATCTGGATTAATTCATTTATTGCCTAACTTTCATAGTCTTGCAGGTGAGGATGCACATAAGCATCTTAAGGAACTCGATGTGGTGTGTTTGAGCATGAAGCCTCATAGGGTGACCGACGAGCAGATCATGTTGAGGACCTTTCCGTTCTCACTCAAAGATGCAACAAAGGATTGGTTATTTGACTTACCGGCTGGTAGCGTGAATACTTAGTTGGAGATAAAGACATTATTCTTGGAAAAATATTTTTTGACCTTAAAGACAACAAATATCCGGAAGGAGACATGTGGTATTAAGCAACATAATGGAGAATCTCTTTACGAGTACTGGGAGTGGTTCAAGAAGTTATGTGCCAGTTGTCCACACCACAACATACTAGAGCGACTTCTCATCCAATATTTTTATAAATGATTGTTACCAATGGAGAGGAGTTTGGTTGATACGGCAAACAGTGGGGCACTTTGTGAGAACACCCAACAATTCAACACTCGCAATGATGTTCAACGAGTAAATTAGGTAAGCACTTCATCCATTGAACATCGTTTAGATGAACTAACATCTTTTACGGGACAAATTACAGATGGATAGGCACAGGTGAAAGTGTACGGGATATGTTCAAACAAGAGTCATCCAATTGATGAGTGCCCAACGTTGTAAGAGGGGAGTATAGAGTATGTGAATGTTGCACCTCCTAATGATCATTGTGTGTTTTGTTAATGTGATTGATCCTTTGATGCAGGAAATATTTAAATTAAGTTGCAGGGATCATTTGGAAATGGTTTTAAATAAGGATATGGAAAGTAGAAACCAACACTGTTGTTGAGATGGGAGAAGAGCATGTGGAAATGACAGCCGCCTTGGACTCACTGGAACGCACTCCAAAAAGGTATGATTTGGCTTCTAACGACTACCTGAAGCTCACCAGAAGTTGTTACCTTCTGATGTGTAGGAACTAGAATTGGAATTGAAGCCAATCCCTACACATATAAAGTATGCTGACTTGGGAGATAAGCAGACTCTCCCAGTTATCATCTCAGCGGAGTTGACTTCAAGTCAAGAGGAGAGGCTGCTTCAAATGCTGAGAGAGCATAAGAAGGCCATCGGGTGGACTATCGCAAATATCCAAGGGATAAGCCCTTTCATATGCATGCACCACATTTTGTTGGAGGAGGATGCAAAATCTACAAGGCAAGCTTAGCGTAGGCTGAATCCTCCAATGATGGAAGTTGTGAAGAAAGAGGTGTTGAAGCTTCTCGATGTTAAGATTATCTACCTGATTTTCGACAGTAAGTGGGTAAGTCCTATCCAGGCGGTTCCAAAAAAGTCTAAAATCACTGTTGTGACAAACCAGGAAGGTGAGTTGGTTCCCACCCAAGTGCAAACCGTATAGAAAGTTAAATTCTACTACTCGTAAAGACCACTTTCCCCTTCCTTTTATTCATCAGATGCTTGAGAGATTGGCTAGTTATGACTATTATTGCTTTTTAGATGACTTTTTAGGTTACCTTTAGATCCCGATCACACCGTAAGATTAGGAGAAGACCACATTTACATGCCTATTTGGTACATTTGCCTACCGAAGGATGCCATTCGGATTATGTAACACACCTGCCATATTCCAAAGGTGTATGGTAACCATTTTTTTCGAATATGTTGAGAAGATTATCGAGGTATTTCTGTATGATTTTAGTGTGTATAGATCTTCTTTTGAAGAATGTCTTAAGAATCTTGCCATTATCTTGGAACGATGTATAGAAACTAACTTTGTGTTGAATTGGGAAAAATGTCATTTTATGGTAAATCAAGGTATAGTGTTAGGCCGTGTGATATCTGCTAAGGGTATTGAAGTAGACAAGTCCAAAGTTGATCTTATTTCTGCTTTACCTTACCTTTTCACTGTGAGGGAAGTGTGTTCTTTTCTTAGGCATGAAGGTTTTTATCGAAGGTTTATTAAGGACTTTTCGAAGATAGCTGCACCACTATGCAAGTTTCTTCAACAAGATGTCTCCTTTGAGTTTGACAAGAGGTACAAGGAAGCATTCAACAAACTTAAGAAGCTTCTGACATCCCCACCAGTGATTCAACCGCCAGATTGGAACCTTCCATTCGAGATCACGTGAAGCGAGCTGTTATGCAATGGGGCGTTTCTAGGATAAAAAGTGGGAAAAGCTTTGCATGCCATCTACTATGCTTCAAAAACTTTAAACCCAACTCAACTGAATTATTCCACTACTGAAAAAGAACTGTTATCTATGGTTTTTGCTTTAGAAAAATTTGATCTTATTTGCTTGGTGCTAAAGTGATTGTTTATTATGACCATGTAGCTTTATGATAATTGCTCACAAAGAAAGAAGCAAAACTAAGGCTGATCAGATGGATTCTCATCCTTTAGGAATTTGACTTTGAGATTAGAGATAAGAAGGGGTAGAAAACATGGTGGCGGACCATCTCAGCCGTTTGTTAAAGGAAGAAGATGATATCCCTCTACGAGAAACCTTTCCAGATGAGCAATTATTTTCTTTTGATGCGACACCACCATAGTGTGAAGACATTATAATGAAAAGGACAGGTCATAAAGTTATGGAGAGCGACTTCTATTGGCTAACATTGTTCAACGATGCATATACCTTCTATAAATCTTGTGATAGATGCCAACGATCAAGTAACCTATCCCGTAAGGATCAATTACCATAATCTCCTTTGCTTTTTTGAGAAAATTTTGATGTTTGGGGCATTGATTTTATGGGACCTTTCCCTCCATCTTTTGGCTTTACTTAAATATTGCTTGTGGTTGATTATGTTTCTAAATGGGTGGAAGCCAAAGCTGCTAGGACTAACGATGCCAAGGTTGTTGCAGATTTTGTTAAGGCTAACATTCTTTCTAGGTTTGGGATACCAAAAGCCATCGTTAGCTATAGAGGAACCCACTTCTGCAACAGGGCAATGAAAGCAATGTTTAGAAAATATCACATCACGCATAAAGTTTCTACTGCTTACCATTCCCAAACCAACGAGCAAGCTGAAGTCTCAAATTGAAAAATTAAGTTAATCCTATATGCTTAATGTTAGGACATTCTACTGATTTATGTCCGATTTTATAGGAAGAGAACACAGAGCAGGTGAATGCCATGGGAGGATTTGCTAGGCCAAATCAAAGGAAGTACAACCTATTTTTCAGTACCTACAATTCGGGGTAGCGCTATCAACCAAATTTGCGATATGGGAATCCCTAAAGGCAGCAAGCAGCCATGAATTTTCAACCATATAGACAACCATACATGCCACGTCAAAATCCAAATATAACTTCAAATGCCAAAGGTAAGTCTTCTTTGGAAGATATAGTGCAAACTTTGACCATTAACACTTTGACATTTCAGCGGAATACTGAAGCAAGTATCCAAAATTTGGAAAAATCAACAAAGGAATTTCAAAAACCAGTTAAGTTTAAATAGTAGCTGTCGTCAATCAAATGGAAGCACGAAATTCTGGAAATTTTCTAGCACAACCGGAGGTTAATCCTAGACAAAATGCGAAGGCTATCACATTGCGAAGTGGTAAGGACCTACAGGAACCACTTCCGAGAAATTCCAAAAGAGTAGTAGAGGAAGAAATCACGCACACAGCACATTCCCAACCTGAATTGATGCAAAAAGGGGTACAAAACAAGGTGCTTCCACCTCTTTTTCCAAGTTGATTCGTAAAAGCAAAAAAGGAAGAACAGGAAAAGGAAATTTTAGAGACTTTTCTAAAGGTTCGGGTAAATATCCCTCTCCTTGATGCAATTAAACAGATTCCACGATATGCTAAATTCTTTAAGGAGCTTTGTACGTCAAAGAGGAAATTGAAATTCGATGAGACAGTCTAATTAGGAGAAAACGTTTCAGTAATTTTACAAAAGAAAAAGCTTCCACCAAAATGTCAAGATCTAGGTATGTTTACTATCCCATGCCAAATTGGTAATTTGCGGATTGAAAGAGCTATGTTAGATTTAGGTGTGTCCATAAATGTTATGCCATACAATGTGTATAAATCTTTGAATGTTGGACCTCTTAAAGAAACTAACATAGTGATTCAATTAGCAGATCGTTCAAATGCTTATCCGAAAGGTGTGTTAGAAGACAGATTGGTTCAAGTAGGAAACATGATTTTTGTAGGAAAATCCCTGTGTGTCCATCACATGGACACGGTGCGGAAAACAAAATTTTTTGTCCCGGGACATTCCCGAAAGACAGGATCCATGTGTATGTATAAACAATCAAAACATAACGACCAACGTAGACCGTCTCTAACGGTATCCATGCAGAGGTCGGAAAACCTAACCGGGACAAACCCCTTTGA